>JAVQJL010091945.1:0-20061 GCA_036024295.1 Nannoperca obscura
CAAAATGTACAGTAAAAGTGTATGATATATTAGATTATTGTTGCTGATCCATTAATGTATAAGTAGAATTTTATATAGCCTGCATAAAGTGGTGGGTAGTCTATAACTATGCATTGTATTTTACAAGATGATGTTTTGAATGTAAATCTTAATTTGTAAAGTAACTAGTAAATACAGCTGTCAAATAAATAGTTAAGTAGAAGTAGCTTATAAAGTGGCATGCAATGGAAGTATGCAAGTAAAGTACAAGTATCTCAAAATTGTGGGCAAAAACTATCGATTGATTGATAGATAGAAATGTTTTCACGTAAGCAAACATACATCATATGATAAAAAATATTCTCAATAATAATTATGTGTATGTCCTTTTGTTATTTGTACTTCAAAAATATCTGTCTGGTAGTGAAACAGTAATTTTGTACACTCTGTAAAACCCTTTTAGGTTCTTCTGCTTGGCCCTATACATGTTAGGTAATGGGAACTGTGTTCTGTGAAAAGTGAAACTGGCTCTGACTGTTCCTAGAGCTCATACTAAAGGGTAAATAAAATATCTATGTAATGGCTGGTTACTCAAAAACTGTGTGTTGGACAAAATGATGAATGCTTTTCAGACTATCAGACTTTATATTGTTTGTAATTTCTGGCAAATGGGTGGTGTATTGCATCAGTGTTCCCCAAATTAAAGCTCAGAGTGGACACAGGTTTCAAATTAATTTTTTTATTGGATATCTTTTTCTCCAAATACAGCTCAGGAATTGTTATGTAGCTGTCGAGCCTGTGTGCCCTTGTTGTCTTGTATTTCACACAAACACTATTGTTATCACACTAGTTTGGCATACTCATCTCCACTTTTTTTTAAAAATTGGGCTATATTGTAATTAGGGTTGGTCATGTGATCTTACAGTAGGAGAAACAAAGATTGTCATTTGGTAAAAGAACAACTTCTAATCCAGATCTAAATAGATCCCTATACCGATGCTTATTACCATAGACAGGCCTTGAGGGATGTTCTCAGCCTTTGTACTGAGACCCCATATAACAAAACATGAGCACACTTTGAATTACATTTAATGGCATCTGTCATGAGGCCAAATGTCTTTACTTTATTGCCATCAAGTGGATTAATTGAAAACTGCAGCTCCCCTGCAAATGAACAATGCTGTATGGAATCTATCATAATCATACTTATAGATGCAATTCCAAATCTTACATGGCCATGGCACAATAATACAGTATGATTCTTTCATATGATTATAGAGCCTATCATAAGACAAAAATATCAAATAATTGACCTCCCACGAGAATGTTGTCTGTACTATAAAGCATCAAGAAAAAGCTGGTCACTATAAACGTATTACAAAGAAAAGTTCTACAGAAATATTAAGGCATAAAAATATGTCATTAAATATTACAGCTTTGGCTCTCTGGTACCTTTCCCTGACCTCTATGAGTCTGACCAATCACAGTCTTGGACGAGTGGATGGCATTGCCTCTGTACAGGCGACTGATGCCTTCAGGTGTTATCGCAAATAACGATGCTATAATATACAGAATTTGAGCCAGGCTATTTTTCACCGTTAAATAGTGGGAACATGGAGATTTATGACTCAGACGTTGCCTGTGAGTCAATTTGCGTGGCGGAGATCCAAAAAGCCCTCTCATCAATTCTTGTTTAAAATCATGTACATTATCATGTATACGTTTATGTGTTAGTCTGACACAATTACAGCTCAAGCGTGTCATGATGTATCAAATAAAACATCAGCATCCTAATAGTTTTGTGTCGGGATTTATTTTGTTGAAATCGAGCAACAACATCTTAACTTGTTCTAGTAACAGCAATTGGTTCACACCGCAACGTAAGGGAAAGGTTTTACGAGGTATACATGAACACATCATACGTGAGTGCTTCCTGCGCAGTGAATATTTGCTATCTGGCTTGCACTACGCACATTTACATCGGCGGGACATAAAATATCACAGCAAGGTAATGTTGCAGTGCCGTCGTATATTTCACGTCAAACTTGCCAGCACGTACATACATGTCTTTGTTATTAATGGATACATGTTTGCTTTGTCGCAGTTGCTAAAGTTGTGGTTTTGAGAATTGCTTCTGTAGCCAGCATGCTAGCCGTTTTAACATTAGCTTCGTTTTGACTTAGCCAATTACCTATAGTTATCGAGCTATAGAGAGTAATTTTGTTTTTATTACCATTCGCTCACTATACAATACCACATACATAACGGTGTGGTGTTAGAAAAGTTAGAAACGTTGCTAAAACGTTTGTTATAAGTGAGCCCCTTTCGGTGCTAGCTTGGTAACTAGCCGATTTGAATGAATGAGAAGGAAGAGTCCATTGTTTGTGGGTGTAGGGACTCTGCCGGGGTTACACCAGACGGCTATTATTTTGAGTCGGCGTAATTGTAATAGTTAAACGGATCCTATTTATCGTGTGGATCGTTGAAGACCGAACACACATAGGTTAATGTTACCTTCTTCCTCCCAGTAATGAATTTACCTTGATGTAAACCGCAGCTGCGGCCTGCTAACGTTAGCCAAATGATCATTGAACCTTGGTCCTAATTTTCGAGATCGCTGATTAAGTTTCCGATCATTTTAATCAGAATTTTCTTCTATTACATCCATTTTGTAAACAGTAAATTCATAACAGTCTATTCCTTATATTAACTTATTTATACTATTATACAAGTAGTATGGATGTAAGTAATAACGACAACATTCCCTGATTTACATGCTGCCCATACAGATGGCCGAGCACGACGTTGATAGTGAACTTCTGGACTATGAAGAAGACGAGGAGCCCCAGGGAGCCCCCGAGAGTGGGACCCCGGCAAACAAGAAAGAGGTGAAGGGGTCCTACGTATCCATTCACAGCTCGGGCTTCAGAGACTTTCTCCTCAAACCAGAGCTGCTCCGTGCCATTGTTGACTGTGGTTTTGAGCATCCCTCAGAAGGTAAATAGCATTTTTGGGTCGTCCTACATGTCCACACAAACTCCTACAATTTCTTATGTTGTTATCATATCAGATTTTATTAATTCATCAGCAGGCCTCCTTCACTTATGAATGTCATTTGTTTTATTTTCAGTGCAACATGAGTGTATCCCCCAAGCAATCCTGGGCATGGACATCCTCTGTCAGGCCAAGTCTGGTATGGGAAAGACGGCAGTGTTTGTACTGGCCACCCTGCAGCAGATAGAACCAGTGGATGGTCAGGTGAGTTAGTAATTAGTTGTTTTTGGAGGTTGGATGCAAACCAGGGGTGTTGTGGTTCATGGTCGATGACCTAATTTGTTCCTTCAAAGTTCTTAATTATTATTATTATTATTATTATTATTTTTTAAATGATCATCGGGTATTATGCAGGATTTGTATGATATCATGATTATTACTGAAACAACATCAACATTTAACAGCACTGAAATATTAGTTATATTAAGTCCTGTAGAAAATCAATTGAATCAAGGAGTAGTAAAACATGGTTTACTGGCATTACAAAAGCAATTGATGCACTACATAAGGACTAAGCAGTTAATAAGACTAATGTCCTGATTCCCTGTATTCCAGGTGTCTGTCCTTGTAATGTGCCACACACGTGAGTTGGCCTTCCAGATCAGCAAAGAGTATGAGCGCTTCTCGAAGTACATGCCCACTGTCAAGGTGTCTGTGTTCTTCGGTGGCCTGGCCATCAAGAAGGACGAGGAAGTCCTGAAGAAGAACTGCCCTCACATTGTCGTAGGAACTCCAGGACGTACCCTGGCCCTCATCCACAACAAGACCCTCAACTTGAAGAACGTCAAACACTTTGTGCTTGACGAGTGCGATAAGATGCTGGAGCAGCTGGGTGAGTAAGAGGAACAGAAGTGTATTTATAGTGGACTTTTAAGAAACGAGTAGCTTTGGTGAAGGACTGTGGTCGGTGTGTAAGACAGGGGAAGGTGTCCAGTTGACTCGGATATTGCTCTGTGAATTTAAATCTCACTTATAATAGTGTAATCTTATCTTCTTACTGCCCATATCTTCAGTAATCCCTAATAAGCCGAAATGCTCAATCTAAGTTAAAGAGCTGTCAGTGTGCATTTAATGTGAAAATGGGTTGTGGATGAAATTATGTTATTGTGGTCTAATAGTGAATGATGTAATCTGTAATTTAAAAATAATCTATTTAAGAAATTACTACCTGAGTTTTAGAGATAATGAGCAAGGTTTAAAAGGTTATATACTTTTGTATACAAAGAACAATCAAAATGCAATGAATGTCATTTTGGAGCACTGTTTTTTCCGCCAGACATGAGGCGTGATGTCCAGGAAATCTTCAGGCTGACACCCCATGAGAAACAAGTTATGATGTTCAGTGCAACGCTAAGCAAGGAGATCCGCCCCGTCTGCCGCAAGTTCATGCAGGATGTGAGTTTACGTCAAGGACGCGTTTTAAATTGAACCTTCTGTACTTCATTTATCTTTATGTAAACAGCTTTTCCAGTTCACTTTGGGGTTTTTTAGGCTTGAGATGAAAGGAGCTGCAAGCTGAGATTGTCTTCTACCACATGAATTTAATCTTAGATATAAAAACAATCTTTATGTTAATGGGAACTGACACATCGTTGTAAATTTGGCCTAATAGATCAGTTTTCTTTGGGAGAAATGGCATTTATAGTAACAATTTACATGTGATGATAAAGGCTAAAGTGTAGTCATCCAGTGAGATAGCGGGGAACTTCAGATTTGATAACTTGTCTGACCAAATGATTTTCTCAGAAAGTTAAGTTATTTTCCTCACTTAGTTCATGTGTTTGCAACAAGTTTTCTTGTTTCATGCCTATTCATTTTCTGATGTGGTCTATAGGTGTGTTTGTGTGTGTGTGAAGCTAATGTTTGGCTCCTTTCTTTTGCTGTGTAGCCCATGGAAGTGTTTGTGGATGATGAGACCAAGCTGACACTCCATGGTTTACAACAATATTACTGCAAGTTGAAGGACAGCGAGAAGAACCGAAAGCTCTTTGACCTGCTCGACGTGCTCGAGTTTAACCAGGTATGGCACTCGTTTATGGAATACTAAATCAATTATGTACATTTTTATTAGTATTTTAAATCTTGGGGCTTACTATTAAGGAATATACATTCATACAGCCTTGTTCTGTCATTTTTAAAGCTTTGTCCCTTGTCCTCTAGAGGGAGATATTTGTTGATTTCATCCTGTTTGTATTTCATTGATGTCTTTGCCATTGCCAGGAAACATTTGCAAACCTTTTTCTTTTGCATTCCATTAGGTGGTGATCTTCGTTAAGTCAGTGAATCGCTGTGTGGCTCTGTCCCAGCTGCTGGTGGAGCAGAATTTCCCTGCCATCGCCATCCACAGGGGCATGGCGCAGGAGGAGCGGTGGGTGCTGCTGGTTTATTTCCGTTTTGATTAGACGGTAGCTTTCCCAAGTTCAATATCGTGAGCATGAAAAATCTTAGAAAACAGATCATCACTTTACTGTAATTGTTTTTTAGGCTAGAGTCACTACTTTAAATTTTAACATTACAATTTAGGTATTAAGTCTATTTAAAAAGTGAGGAATTCACAACCAGACTTCTGTGGAAAATTAGATTGTTTGAGAAGTTGACAGAGAGATTTGTGCCAAGTCTCTCTCACATGGCAACATTATCTTACTTATTCCTCTTCCATCCCGTCCCCCTCAGGTTATCCCGGTACCAGCAGTTTAAAGACTTCCAGCGGCGGATCCTTGTTGCAACCAACCTGTTTGGCCGAGGCATGGACATTGAGCGAGTCAACATCGTCTTTAACTACGACATGCCAGAGGATTCGGACACATACCTTCACAGAGTCAGTCCAGCTATATCATTTTATTTTATCAGAGCTTTATATCCATTTGATTACAGGCTCCTTTTCTTGTTTTATTTATAGAAAACTGATGGCATTCTTGTTTCCCCTAACTTCCTTGTCCGTACCTCAGGTAGCCCGTGCTGGCAGGTTTGGGACCAAAGGTCTGGCTGTCACCTTTGTGTCAGACGAGACAGATGCCAAGATCCTGAATGATGTCCAAGACCGCTTCGAGGTCAACGTAGCAGAGCTCCCAGAGGAGATCGACATTTCCTCCTACAGTAAGTTGTCTTGCACTTGGCCAGATGATGTCCCACCTTCACTAGCCAAGTTCTTATTTTATGTACAGTTCTTTTGCTCCTCCTATATCACATCTTAAAAACCTTTCCTGTTTCTTTTTGCAGTTGAACAGGCCAGATGAGTCTGAAGTGTCTTTCCAGTGACGATTGTGTGTGAGACCCTTGGTGTTGCTGAAATTTGGTGGAGGAAAAAGTCCTTTTGGCATGTTTAAAATTATATAACTTTTTTTTTATGTATCAGGTCTTTGGGGTGGTTTTAGTGTTTCCCTTGTTAAAACATGGATATTGTTTTGGTTGAAGAAATAAAGTTTTTATACCTTATTTAATGGTAGTGATTTCATTTAGTCTGATGTTACAGTAACACTACAAAAGTATCATAAAATATAAAGCTTGTGCTGTCGCTTTTGACTGTAGTTATGCTCACAAGCAGAGGGCGCCATCACCATAACTTGAAGACAGCCACTGTTCCAAACACTTACCTTTGAAACTGGCTGACAAGTTGGAAACTGGAGGGGTTGAATAAAAATAAAACCTTGCATGAAACTTGAGCTCAGCAGCCGGTTTTATCACATGGGTGGATCAAACACTTGTGGCAGTTACAGTGTATTAATCCACATACGTGTATAAATGTGACAATACAAACTTGGATCCAAATAAAAATTTACAGAATATGGTGTGATCCAAAATAAGTTCTGAAATACAGATGCATTAAATGCACAAACAAGAAATCCATTGGCGTTGGTCCAGTCCTCGCTGAATGCACGAAAGCGATCCTTATTTAACAGCCTGTGACTTACATGGAAACATCTTCAGTCGCTCAACCTTTGGAAGGCTTGTCATGTCAACATGCAAAAAAAAAAAAGACTCAGTGGAGTCTCCTTATGCTCATCACGTGCTGTGCTGATTGTATACATTTTAAAATATAAAAAAAGTTGTCCACATTTTGCTTCATACTTTTTTTCTACGTAAAGCTGCAAACGTTATTTTGCTTTGTCACTGAGTGGTCACAGCGCATTGTGGGATATGGAGTCATCCACCATCACAGCACGTGCAGTTATTGCAGGTGAGGTGATCCTTGTACACCGCCGTCAGTTATAGTTCCTAAGTGTCAGTGCTTAAAGTGCTTTGTTGCTCGTTCTCCTCTCAGGCTGATCTGAGGGTTTCTCAAAAACAAACCCTTCAAACCTGAACCAGCAATCGGTGGCGGAAGTCCAGGGGCGCTTCAGGACTCTAGTTTAGGTCCCACGTCTGTTAGAACAGGAGCAGGCAAGTGTACAATCCACTCCAGTCACAATAATATTGCAATAAAGGTTAATAAAAGGCCTTTATGATTGTGTATGACGCCTGTGGTCTTCGCTCACTTGGAGACAGATCAAAAAATGGCCCCTAGTCTTCTTGAAGAGTCTTCGTTCATCAAGAAAGTTGGCCTCATGACATTAAAATGATAATTTAAAAAAAAGAACTCCTCAGTACTAGTCGATGAACTTGTGTGTATCTCCGTACATCCAGTGCTGCGGAGGGAGGGCCACTTCATTAAGGTGGCCGCAGTCTTCGCTGCATCTACACGACTGGATGAACATGGCCGCCCTCCGGAAACGCTCGCCGTCCGGGCAGACAAAGGTCACAGGTACGTTGCGCGTGCGGCGTGGCGAGCAGCAGCGTCCGTCCGTACACGCGCCGCAGTAGTTGGGCCGGTAGAGGCGGACACTCACACAGTCTCCGTAGGACAGGCGGGTGGGCTCAGGTGCTTTCTGGGGTGGGGAGCACTTCTTCCCTTTCTGTGGTTGGATGATCAAAGAAAAAACGATAAGTCACAATGACAAATGTTGCTCCTAATTGACTTCACAGCAAAATTCATTAAAACAAGTCGAATACGCTTTGGCTTTTATCTGCCGTGTCCTTTTACTTAACAGCTGATTTAAGCAGCTTAGCTTCACATTAAGGAAGGCCACACTTCATCCTGTTATGCCAAAACAGAAATGGAGAGGGATTCGTTTTAGATTCAAGTGATTATTTTTTATATTAAACATTTAATTTAACATTTGAGTGTCCTCCTCTGTTAAACACGCAGACACCTGTGATCGTTCTTGGCACCAGAGCAGAGAAAAGAGCTCTTAGTGCATGTCCAACATGGAGGATTAATATAGACACACCAATTCCCTGGACTCGGGGCACACAGATGGGGCCAAGCTATGGACAGTTGCTTGGCAGGAATGCCGGGGGTGGGGGGGGGACTATATTTAAAAAGGGTGCCTGCCTGCCACCGAAACACCGCCGAGTAAATCAGCGCTGCCCAGTTCCCACTGAATGAACAGAGCTTCCCGACAGTGCTGCTAAAATAATCTCCGTTCTTAAGCTCGGGATACAGATGGCTTTAGCACTAACAGCATATTTACTCAGGGCCTAAACCTCTACTTTTTCCATTCTTCGCAGCACAGATTTGACGAGTCACACCTCTGCTCTGCTGAGGTAAACAAGGAAGAGCAGCAAAATTAGCAGGTATTGTTTTTCCCTGTGTAATCAGACAGACAGATAAGAGGGAACAAAATTCCTTACTGATAAAGTGTTATCACCAGGCATTTAGGTTTCACCCTGCGAGAGACAGGTTGTTGTGATAAGAAGTTATCTTGGCAGTAATGTGGATTTTCGACCTCTGCCCCCCCCCCCCGTCTGCCTCTCCTTAATTTCAAGTCAAGCTCCTCTCTCTCTCCTTTACCTTGGCTGGCACAGTCAGGCCGTGACATGGGCGTACGGTACAGATTCTCGTCTCCCTCTCCAGCCTGCACTGAGGGTTGTTGTTGGTGATACGAGAGGAAACGCCCATCCCACAGCTGCGGGAGCACTGGGACCAGTCAGTGGTCTGGACCGGACACTTCTTGTCCTTCAGATGGTTCCACACTGACGAGTGTCGGAGACATAAAGGAAGGTGGAAGGCAGATAGAAATAGAAAAATCACACAGACACACAGCGATTAGGCCAGTGGTTCAGGACCCCATCAGGAGTTCATCTGAAGGGTCACAAGGAGGATAGAAAAAGCAGAAAAAAAGTTCTACAACACTGTTATGTTTATTTTTCCAGACTTTCCTCTGATATTTCCTTTTTAGCAATGCTAGTCTGTCTGCTACTTTGGTCCACACTGAATGGATTGCCATGAAATTTGGTTCAGGCATTCACGTCCCCCTCAGGATGAATTGTAATAACTTTATGACCAAATACCTGCAAAGCTAATGACATTCCCATCACCCTCAGCTGCACTTTGTGTTGAGTGCTAGTTAGCAGATGTCAGCATCCTGACATGGTGAATGACAATTGTGAACGTGGTAAACATTATACCTGCTTAATGTCATCATCATTGTAAGAATGTTAGCATTCTGGTATTAGCATTTAGCTCAACGCACCACTGTGCCCAAGTACAGCTTCACAGAGCTGCTCGTATGGGAACCACTGAATTAGACTACATAACTTGATATTTTAATAATTTCTTATGGATTACTGCTATAAACAATTACATTGCAAAAGCCTAGACTAAACTGTTAAACAACAAAACTCATGCGTTAAGTGTTTAGAGACATTCTGCCTTTAACTAAGTGAAAATGCACTGCTTGCATATAATTTCAGGGTCAGTAAATTCAGCACCCAATTTAAAAACAACTGCGTGTCAAACAGTGATAATAAATACTAAATATTTCCTTCCGGGTGTCCCTTTCCCTCACCAGGCAGGTGTTTGTAGCCATGTTCACTCTCCCAGCCGCTGGGCTTGACGTCTGCAAGTTCGTTGTCCAGCTGATTTTCAGGCTGGTGCGGGGCAGGACGGTGCTGAAGTCTGGGCAGGTGGTGTTGTGGTGGAGGCACCTATGATAAGAGGATAAGATAAGCGGAGACAATGCTGTTTACTGAGGCAGCGGTCATGTCTATCTTTTGTGTGTTTTTCAGTGTTACTCACATCAAGGGGTTATGTCAGGGCAGTCGGTCAGAGGAAGTTAATTTAAAAGCACAGTAGTAGAACAGTAGGCCGTGTATGCAGGTACAGTCTCATCTATCAGAAGGTGTATGATTTATAATGAACTTTCACTTCCATATCCCTTCATCCAGAAACGGCTCTGATTTCTACAGTTTATGTTGTTTTTACAGTTGAATCAACAACTTTTGTTATCAATCGTTTTGTTGGTTTTTTTAAAGCAAAAATGCCATGTCTTTAGAAATTACTTTCATCCCAATCACCTTTATTTTCTTTATCAAGAGAATACCGCAGAAGCAAGTGATGAATTTCTCCACCGTTTGGTACTGCTAAACATATAAAATATGTTTCCAATTTGTTTCCTTTTGCTAGTCAGTTAATCCTTGTCATTACATTAACAAAACAAACCTGATGCGTAGGAGGGAGCCGCCAGGTGTCCTTGTGACAGTCCACACTGAAGCAGCACTGCCCGGGTATCCTGACCAGCCGTGGGAAGGGGCATGATGGAGAGGCTGGTGGCAGCTTGTTGTTACAGAGAGGAGCGCAGCCAACAGCGCCATCAATGCAGGTACACTGGTGTTTACAGCTGGCACGGAAGCTCTCGCCATTCTGGTAGATCCTGCCGTTGTACTCGCAGCTGCGTCCCTCTGATTTTGCTGGAAAGACACATTTTACTCAACATTGAATGTAGCGTGTTATGTACTGCAGATTGGTCATATACACAAACTGACTGTAAATGCTTAAACCAAAAAGGGCAACAAGTAACAAAATCAACGGGTTAGGTATCTCAGAGATGCATCTCCCAGTTGCTACAAGATACGAGTCTAAAGCGATTAATTATTGATCCACCACATGGTCTTATTTCAACAGCTGAAATGAACCTTGAGCAAAGTTTCTCCTGATGTTCCACACACACACACACACACTTAAAAACTACCCAGAAGAGACCACTACAATCGAAAGGTCAGTTGAAATTAGGAGACAGGAAGTGTCAGACTCCTTGTCTCCAAAGCATGAAAGAACCAGCTATTCATAGTTTGTGGGGCAGCACTGCTATGGTGCAGATGGAAGACGTATTTTTATCTCTGAAACCCCCTGTCGCTACCATAAAACATCTACTCATTAAAATACCCCCCGTCTTGTTCCTGGATGTACAAGGTTACATGTTGCTTAATCACCGAGTTGTGATGACTGACATTATGGAAAGGAGGGTTAATTAACATCCTTTTCTTTAACATATTTTGGAAACTGTTGCTCAGGTACACGGCATTTTGGCTTTCACAGCTCATCACATTCACAATGTTAATGTTAACCATAGGATACTTTGCCCATGCATGTTAATACTATTGGGCAAAATGAACAGGGGAGCTGTAAAAGGCAGCTATTTTCTAAGTCAAATTCCTTCCCACCCAACATAAATTGTTCCTTCTTCTCTCACCTCGACAGATGCCCCAGGCCATGGTCACATCGTTGCCGTAATTACACTCCAGCCCTTTGTGGTGGTCGCAAGGACTCATGGGGCTGCAGTCTTGGTTAAGCTGGGCAGCACACACCTTGCAGCACCCACATCTATCTGGCACAGTGCTAACTCCAGGAGGACAAACCAGGGGCTCTACAGGGCACACACACACTGCTGGGCAGCTAGCAGTCACCTGGAGGGAGATCACATGGTCAGACAAGATGCAAATCATCAACAACATTTTATACAGCTAATTAAAGAAACTAAATCCCAGAAACTTGCTCAGACAACTTTAGAGATTTCCAATGCAGCTTCAGGAAAGGGCCACAATGCTATACAGAGTACTTGATTGGAAGATTCAGACACAAAATAACCACACGGCTACCATGGTGCTAATGCCATCATCATGGGTGTTCAGTGCACTAGTTCCAGCTTTTCTTTCAACATTAAAGTGTGAGAAAGAGCTCTGGTACATTCATTTTTGATTCTGTATGATCTCTTAGGCTCCCCACGGGTTTGTTTCTTCCACAGACAAAGCACTGATACGCCACCACAGTAAGTCCCTGCTGGCCTGGTCAGCCCTATGTGTCTAGACAACTCAGAGTTTGTACCCAGTCCCCTGCTGGCTCATGGTTTGAATCATTGCCCAGCACTAGAGCCAACTTGTTCCACTTTGTAGGACTCAACATGTCACTGTGCTTAAAAAGGAGACAAGAGTAGACATGCTGATTACCGGGAAAGACAGCCAACTTAGAAGAGCTGTATTCATTATTATATAAGCTGTATTGGAGTGGTAACCCCACCTAAACTCCATTTACCAATCTTTATTGTATCTGCTTTTTATGCTGACAGAGATAAAGTCATATCAGTAATCACAGTTAATCTGGTGTTGGCTTTATGAAGAATAAGTCTAAAAATACATTTGAGTTTTATTTACACCAGGGGATGTTAAGCTGCTCATTCCCTGATGGTGAATCCTATTTTAACTTGCTACATCATCCATGACAGATTACACATTAAACTAATCTTAATCTTCAATCTGTAAAATGACCCACAGCAACACGGGCTTCTGTCAGGAGAGAAAAATCTTACCTGTGTGATGACGGCTGTTGTCAGTACAGTCAGGTAGATCATAAATGCCATGATTAGCTTGTGACAAGTTGATAAAAAAAAAAACAAATACAGATAAAATAGTATCTTCAAGCTACAATCCACTGAACGAGTGTTAGTCTTAAGTAGTTTCACACCGAGTTTCAGTCTCTTCAGACCCTAGTCCTTTTTTCTACTCGGATAAGTGTCTAAACTCTAATTTATACCAGCTGGTGAGAGTCTGAGAGACCCCGCCCCTCACCATACTTCTAACCAATCAGTGTGCAGGCAACAGCCCAGACTTTCCAATAGGGCGGGGCTTCACCATGGGTGTAGTTTGCTGATTGGTGGGTATATTTTGGAATGAATGCAGCCATTCATAAAAATCGCAGGGCCGCTCTGTATTTATTTTATGGGTTTAAAATGAAAATGTAACAGACGCTTTCAAGTCACACTTAGGCACATTCCTGCTTTTGTGGCTACCACTCTCCTAACACTAAGTAAATATATTCAGCTGGACCAGACAGCATGGTATCATTAATAAGACCTCCACCTCTGGGGGAAAAAAGAAGAAGGGGCGAGGAATTCCCTCTGTTTTTCCAGACCAATATAGGTGCCAGGACAGAAAATTTAAGTGGAGTGTATTGAACAAATAGTAAGGTAATAGCAGGTGTCAGAGAGAGTGAACACATCCCTCTTTGTCTGTGCTCGTCATAATCTGAGAAAATGTGTTTCCATAGTTTTTAAAGATATGTTTTGATTGTTTTGCTCTCCGAATGTTTCATCTTGAATTCAGGTGGGCTGGCTTTGATTGTTATTTCTAACCACATGGTGCCGACATGGGAATGATGAGGATATGATCACTTGGAAAGAATGGTCGAGGCTGAAAGCATGGATTATTGTTTTATGGGCAGCTCATGTGAGGGTTGGCCTCACCCTCCTCCTCCTCATTTTGAACCACAACTTTTCAGCGACACCTGCCCTTACACAGAGGCCTCGTTTGATGAGAGAAATGTGATAGGCAGAGGTTTAAAAGTGAAGTTCCTGCTATGTCTGTGTATGCATACAAAGTTCTGGCTTAGACCTAAAAAGCCAAACATCTCACACGGTTTCTCACATGGGCAGTGGTGGTCAGCAGTGCTGGGAAATCTCTGTGCCGGTGAATTAGTTAAACCTAACTCTCATTCAGGAGGTAATGATCAATAACCCATATTAAGTTTCAGTTTTTTATCTTTGACACATCACTGGTGAACCCCCCACAATTGTTAGATAAAAGTTTGCTCCATATTCCATATCCCATTTTCTATATACTTTTTTTAACTACTTATTTAAATTATACTATTTTCTATATTGTACATACTCTGTTCTCCATTTGCATGACCACATCTGTTTAATAATGTTATTTATTTTTATATCTTTTTCTCATAATTTCTCGTCATATTATTACTTGCACAATCTATGAAGATTGTAACTAAGCATTTCACTGCACACTGCACATATAAATCATTGAATGTTGAATCTAAATTAAAAACTAAGATCCCAAAAATGATATATAAATAATATATGTGGTATAAATTTTCCTTCAGATGTTGAGAGAATTTCATGACTTGTGTTACAGATGGACACCCTTCTTCATTTAAATTTTGCCACATGGCAAATGTTTGTTGTTCACAGTCCCTTGCCAAGCAATAGTCTTCAGTTTCAGAGTACAACTGCACGGCCCGTGGCGATTTTGGCAGGTCTCATCAATGTCCTGAAGCCGTTGCTACAACATGAACACTCCTAACAAGAGAAGGCCAGATGAATATGAATTATTGACACAGTAAACATCCCCAGCTGTTCATCTTTCCTGTTTCTCCCCTAACTAAATCTTCACCAGCCTTTGGAAGGTTTTTGCATATTTTGCAAGTCACTGCACTGCTTTTTTTCTGACAAACCCATGTTTCCCTCACAAAAGCAAAGAGATTGGTATTGAACCTCACTCTTCATTCTTATCAAGAAAGCAAATAAATGCAAAAAAATTCAAACTATTTTTTAAATCACACTCAACCAGTATTTGGCTATATATTAATATAACTGGCTGGTAACATTTATCTTTGTTCTGCTGTTACCTGTCTGATTAGTGTTTCACTGAAAAACACATTAGAAGCAGTGGACTGATGTCATGACTCTCAATTTAAAAAAGGAAACCACCTCAGGAAGCTGTCAGTCATAACTCTAATGGTGTGACCAAGGAGACAAAGTCATGGCCCATCTATTTTAATCCTCCGGTGGTCACGGTACAGGAGGAGTTGTGAAAGTCCTTTGACTGCCTCTGTTTTAAATCTCTCCATTGATGCTGAACGAGTGGGGTTCAGAAATCTGGCAGAGATGTGAAACTAATCTTGTATGATGATGCAGACTAATCTTTTTAAGACAGGAAAATAATTTACTGTATGTGAGAAGAAGCTGAAAAGGTTTATGGTTATTTCTATTCCCTGTGCATTGCTCTAACACTGTATCAGGCAATTATATATTCTTTCACACAAGCCAGTCTGTCCTGCGAGATGTGAATAACTTTTCTCCTATAATCACTATAATCAGGAAGTGTGCTATAGTTCTTCCATAATACGGTTCTTACAAATAGTAATAGTTTTCATTGATGTTACAAGTATTCAGTTCTCGCTGAGAGTTAGAAGGAAAGCTTGATACTACTCTCACACAGGAAAATGTACCTAAAGTTGCAAAATAAAAGCACTTATCATGCAGAATGCCCCCTTTCAGAAGGTTTTGTTACTATATTTATTGTATTATTAGATTATTATTTCTGATGCATCAGTGTGTAATTATATTAATGTTGTAGTTTGTGTATATACTGCTGGGTAATTCTATCTACAACAATGCATCATATTTGATAAAATTATCATATGTTTATATGTAAAATCTTAATCTAAAAAAACGGTAACTAACTAGTGTCAAATAAATGTCAAAAAGAACAATATTTCCTTCTAAAATGTATTGGACAAGAAGAAAAGAGTAAAGGAAAATGGAAAAGTACCTGAAAATTGTTTGTAAGTAATAGATGAATTGACTCAGTTATTTTCCACCACTGATAGTTTTATGTTTTGAATTAAATGAACTTAGTGTGAATTAACCTCAGCCTTTCTGTAATTAACTGACAACAGTAAAGAGCAACAGTAATGAAATGTACTGAGGTGATATGAAGATTGCAATCGAATACATAGACTAGAAAACAAAGTGATGTCAGAGGGGCTAATGGCCCGATATTGTGCTGTTTCTCTCACATGGCCAGTCACCTGAGAGGTGCACACTGAGTGCAGCGCAATAACATCAAAGGAGTCATTGCTTTATAAGAAAGGCCTGATGTAGGAAAACAGGAAATGTTCAGAGGAAAGAACAGTGAATAAAAGTAGGCAAGGGGGTAGTGAGAGTGAGAGAAGAAAGAAGCAAAGGCTGAGGGGTGAGGGCGTGCAGGGTGGAGGCAACAGGTGTTTCATGCTAAGAGAGTTTGTTTTTTCAAGGGGAGGAGTGAGCAAGTGCCCCGCTGCCTGGTCTGGTCTGCCCCGCTGGGGTTCTGGCAGTCTGGCAGGATGGTATTTCACACAGAAATGGACTGCTAGTATTTCAGCCCAAACCACTTTTAAGGTCAAATGAACAAAATTACATGATACTAAGGTCATATACTTTAAAATACATAAATACATATGGAGAGAGGTAAAGAAATACATGTTACATAACATAATTCCAATGTAATTATCCAAATGGGAGCATGAAATTGAGCCTTGTGGAGAAAAATCATGTCCTGAGAGAAAAGGGAGGAAGAAAGAGTGCAAGTGGTGGTGGCAGGGGGATTAAACTGGTTTCTCTGCTGCTACAATGGAAAAAGTAAAGCGTGTGGGAACCTCATTTATGTGTGTGTATAAGGTGAAAGAAAGGAGAAGTGTGTGTGTGTTTGTGTGTGCTATTTAAGAAAATAAACAGAACAGAAGCCTGAGTATTGACTATAAAATATTATAATGTGTAAAGGGATATGTGCTAAATCTGGCATTGGCATATGGTTCCTGTGTTAATGAACTGTGCAGTCTTAATTTAAAGTTACATAAGAGAGCAGGTCTCAGCTTGCTGGCCTGGCAAAGACTGAACTTGAATCTAAGACAACTTCCTCGGAGCAATTTCTCCCCCTAATGGAAGTTTCAGAAGACAGTAATGGATAAAACAAAAATCATAAACTTGTACTATGAATAAGGTTTCTGAGAATACGAGGGCTGATAACGGTTCAGATTAGGATGAAAACTAGATTAGCCCTTTAATTTTGAGATTGAACAATGCTGTTATAATGATGTTGTAACCCTGTTATAACATCAATCACATTTTAAACTTTGTTGTTTTTCAGTATTAACTTCCTTGAACCTCCACAAGATGGAGCCAAACACTATGATATAGGGAAAAAAAGGTATTTGCCTCCAGGGCAGGATTTGATTCAATGCTTAGCACAAAGATACTGAGCTGTGAAGTCAACACTGGCAGCGCAGATACACTAAAGGCCAAAGGAACACCATAAAACGTGCTGATAACTCACCAGTACTCAGACTGCCCTTTTTTGACTTTGATGTCAAAGACAGGAGTTCAGACCAGTGGTGGGCAACCATGACCAATTTTGCACTCCAGCCACACCAGCTGATTTAAAGTCTGGCACACATTTGAAAACTTGCAGAATTTCATCACTTACCTTTTTTGGGTTAGAGGGAGGTCACATCAGATGACTTCACGAGAATACACACGGCTGCACCACTTGTTTTGTTGCTTTCATCTTTCACTTGTCCACCCTCACTGATATTTAATTAAACTCTTCTCAACAGACTGTGAGTAGGTGGTGGAGCAGAGGGACGCTCTCTCCCTCACTTTCTCCTCATCTTCACTATTTCTATCAATCTTTTTCTCTCCCAACCTTCCTATTTTTCCCCAATTCATTTATTTTCCCTAAACCTCTCTGACCCCCCTATCTTCCTCTTCTTTCTCTCGTCTTTCTCCTGACTGTGACAGTCGCATTTGAACCTGGTTATATTCACAACACGCCATCTTGTCTCCCATCAGCCATGGTCTCCTGATTAGACTGGGCTCACAGCAGCCGACTGATGGGGAAGGGAAAAGCTTTTCCCAGGCAGAGTAGCAGCACTGCCTGAAGACTTGTAAGCCAAATATCCTGCTCGTATGGGAGGTGGGGATTACCCTTTGGCCAGCTGTTAGATCCTTTCGTTTCCCATATGGGAGTATTGGGTTTGAAAAGCACAAATGTGGAAGCTTATTCCACACAAGCTGTTGTAAGGGCAGATCTATAGAGCATGTCAGGATTTTAGCCATTGGTACTTAATACCCAGTTACATAAAAATGTATAATATTACACTGAAAAGCAAATAATTTCTTGTTGGTTGGAGACATACGCTGGCCTGCTGGCCACTGTGCTGCTCACGCGGTTTAAGAAATGTTGTAGCCCCTCAGGTAACTTTAAAATATGATTAGCCATTAATTCACCTGCCTCAAATACACAGTGTGTACTGCGTATAGGCTGGGTGTTTGGAGTATATTGTAACAAGAAACAACAGATTTTGGGTGAAAATGTCCACATGTGAATTTAGACCGCTTGTCTTTCAGCTGTCTTTCATTGCAGCAGAAGCAGAGAATGTACTGTGCGTAATCTGGTGGGATCAGAAAATGTAGTGTAATATATAAACAGCTGAGGCTCGTCGTTTATTCTCTTAACACATGACTGTGTGCCTGTTCTCCAATCTAACACCATAATTATGTTTGCAGATGATACAACTGTGCTAATGAGTCGGCCTACAGGGAGGATGTTAAGCACCTTTCTGAGTGGAAATCTGGTAACCACCTCAAAATCAACAAGCCCAAAGAGCTCATTGTAGACTTCATCAAGTCTAAAAGCTGCAGACACACCACAATCTACACAAATAACATCACAGTTGACCTTGTTTCCAGCAAGTTCTTGGTTGTTTACATCTCGTAGAACCCATACATGCATAGTCTCTTAATACTGCTATCTGGTGAAGAAGTTGCAGCAACAACAGCCCGCCTCCCCCCCCCAAGATCCTGGTTGACTTTTGTTAGGATGTTCTCTGCCATGCAGTGCATTGTTAAAACTGTACAGCACATCATCGGTGCCAAGGTATCATCCATTCATGACAGCTACCATAAACATTGTCTGAGAGGAACAGTTTGACATTACAAACTATTCACTGCTCTGCCTTCAGGCAGGAGATGCAGGTGCAGCCAAGCTCAAAACCAACGTTTTTCATAAGGCTGTTGTTGACCAGCAGTTGACATGTTTGGTTTGGAGTAACTGTAAAAACTTTAGCACCAACATCAGAGTAAGATTTCAGTTTGTTGAATACATTGGTTTATGACATGCAAAACTAGTTTTCACAAACCTAAGCTGCTTTGTGTGCTAATTAGCAAATGTCCATGCTTCCTCTCCTTAGCCTTCTTCTTGTCCTTCCTCCTGAACCTCCTCCTCCCACTCCACATCTCCCCAGCCATGCATCACACCCTCTCCTGCTATTTTCCTCCTTTCCCCCTTCCTCATCCATCACTTACTTCCCACCTATTCCTCACATGCACACACCCTTCTCTCCCCATCCCCATGGAGATGCACTCCAACTGACATTAAATACAACCTTCCGTCCACAGTGGCAAACTAACACAGATATCTCAGTTTACAGATAACCCAAATCTTTCTCTGCCCGCCTCCCTCCCGTTCTCCTCTTCCTCATGCTTGCTCTGACCCCGGCAGAATGAAGGTCTTATGAAGATAAATGGTGCCTCTCAGCTTTTTTACCATACACCCATCTGCTTCTGTCGCAGCTGCGTGGGAATTCCCTCGTAATTCTCCCATTCCTCAGAGTGTCTTGCATGACAGGTTCACAGCATCATTTCTTTTTTTGTCCACAAGGAAGAGTGAAAAAAGTATTACCCATGGTTGGCTGGAGCAGCTGAGGGCATTAGACAGCCATGATAGCAATTCAGAGGCTTGAAGCTCATCAGATTTCAATTACGGAGGAAATTAAGTGAAAATCTGAAGAGGTTATTTGATAATCAAGGTTATTGAATACCTTTCTGGCACTACACCTCTGATATGACTTGGCAGATGAAAAGACAATCAAGACAAGACAACAGCTACAATGAACAATGCACTGGTGAACAGTGTTGGGAAGGTTACTTTTGAAATGTAATAGGTTTTTAAACAGATTACTAGTTACCCTGTTAAAAAAGTAATAAGTAATGTAACTATTTTGATTACTTCATTAAAGTAATGTAACTTATTACATTTGATTACTTTTTGATTACTTTAACAAATGTTTTAAACTGGGCAATAAAGCTGAAAAGTCCTAAAATA
>JAVQJL010091956.1:0-10713 GCA_036024295.1 Nannoperca obscura
TATTTCTTTAAAGTTAAGACTAGTTTAAAGTCATCTTCATTGAAAAGTACAGTGCTTTTCCTTCAAAAATAAGGACATTTCAATGTGACCCCAAACTTTTGAACGGTAGTGTATATGAAGAAATAAATAAGCATTGCTGATAACATAGCAATGTCACAAACGCATGGTGCAAAATGCATACTCCAGCTTGCGCTCTTATTTTGAAATGTGTCCCTGTGAGACAGTTTGTGGATACTTGTGGGATATTTATGTACTTGATTGGACTCAGCTTTTTAGCAAAATCAGAAATGCAGGAGGCTGAAACTTGATTTATAGTGACCTTTATGCGGGACACAGTTTTTCAGCGGTGCCATCTCACAACAGCAGCGTTTCATTAGGCACACTGGAATCCATCATACTGAGTGTTTCCCCTTTGGCAACATTTGTTTGTCGAGCGATCAAGCGGAGCTGGCAGATGGTTAGAGTTGCCAACTTTTGCAGCATACGAGCAGAAATCTTACTGTATGACAAGGGTAGTACGCTGGATCTAATTGTGTCTAATGTGAAATCATCTCCTCTCCTAAAAGCTGACTCTTTGTTTTCCGTTGTTCACCAGTTTGCCCAGATGTTCGTGAGTTGCAGAGGACAGCTTAAAAAAAAGCACAAAATGTCTCGAATTGTGCGTTGATGGAGTGGCTGGTCAATACCAGTAATTTAAGGATCACTCTGTCTGACGTTTAAAATTTCTAACTTTCAAAACGTTCACTCTCACTTTGACCTGCTCAGCAATCAGGGCTTTTTTTGCTAAAAGTGAACAATATTTCAGCTCGAGTTTTCAAACCAAGAAAAGCAATAACAGAACAAGATTTGTAGATACTGCTGTAAATGTTACTCTCCTTTAGACACTTCTGTTGGATCTCTGCTAAAATCATCTATTTCGAACATTTCTAATTTTTATTTTAGAAATTTGGCTAACCTGGTTTTTTTTGTTTTTTTTTAGGCAAAGAACAGGCCACCCTATTTGTCTGGTAGATATGAGGCTTACAGCCATCAGCTGGTTAGCTTAGCTTCACACAGACTGGAAACAGGACATGAAAACGCATAATGTGTTATTTAATTTGTTTAAGAATAAGATTTTGTCATATTTGGAGCCAGGCTAGCTGTTTCTCCCTATTCCCAGTCTTAATGCTAAGCTAAGCTAGCCACCCGTGCTTCATATTTAACACACACACGAGAGGGGTGTTTGATCTTTTCATCTAATTCTCGGCAAGAAAGCAAAAAAGCAAATTTCTCAAAATGTTGAACTATTCCTCTAAGTTGACATATTGACGATTCAAATCCTCGATTGCCAATGCAGGTTAATGGAAGTGAACTCAGTGGCACGTTTCAGCCTCTGAAGAGTTGACCACTATCATCCACTGATATTTGTATGATAGTAGATTTTCCAAGCTACTCGTGTCTTAACACACCTTGATATAGTCGTTCTGGACAGGTGGTGTTCATTTTAATGTGATTCAGTACCCTCCTCTTAACCGTCCATTAAAGCATTTACTGAAGCTTTATTGTGAACAGTTATTATTCAGTTGGAGGCAGTAATAATAGTGCTGGTGTTTTGTTTCATCCCGCCTTGAAGAGCAAATAATATTAAAATCATTGTGTTTGTGAGGGTTTTAACTCTGAGCCTGACATGATGGTCTGTTTCGCTTGCTTTTACACTCTGCCAGTTGTAAGATGCCAGAGAAAACAATGAGCAATTGTGTTCTTTTGGCAAGAAAATGCAGCCAAGACATTGAAGACTCACAATAACAGTTATTGGCAATCAAACCTGTATTGGTAGAAGCCCAATATACTGCACTTATGTTTTTTCTTGTTGCTCCAGCTCCATTCATTTTACTCACACCACAGAGGTAATTGAATGTTTTAAGCTGCTACAATGGCATCGCACCGTGTGTGCCGTGTCTTGTTTTCTCCTGCCTCGTGCCGGGAAATGTCCCACATAAAATCCATGACACATTCAAAAGCCTTTTCGCTCCTTGTGCATACAGTATCCGCCGTGTCTCAATGTTGCACCCTCTGTCCGGCCCCCAAGCAATCAATCACCACTTAGCCAGGCTGCACCATGCTGAGTGCTCCGGCGAAGTAATGAGTATACAGTAGTGGAATATTTCATACCGCCCGCTCAATCCATCCCTACATTGTTTGTATCTTGAGATTGAGGACCCGTGCTAGTTAAGGTCTGATTGCTGCGATGTTCGTCTGTTATGAAAAGATGCTGTAAGTGCTCTTGTTCATGTAGTTGTGTTGATTTCTTTCTTCTGTTTTTATATGTGTAGTTATTCATCATAATGAAAGTGAGATAGTCCCAGTGTGCTCAGTGAACGCTCAATATGCAGTATATGAGTGGCACGTGCTGTATTGATGAGGTGAATCCAGGTAAAAGCCATTTTCCCTTATTGATCTCTCTAGTATACTGTGGTGAAGGAGGGCCATACCAGTGGTTTGCATGGTTCCACATGCACTTTACATTACTATTAACTATTTTCCTAAGAATACCGTAGACTTTTAGATATATTTACCTCTAAAATAGCCTGTGGTTTCCAGATAATTTACTGCAGTATGAAAACCAATTATCCTCACAATGCCAGCTCACTGTTTGTCCTCCATCTTGTCTGATCTGGAAGGCTAATGATGGATCATCTTGCTTAGGACAATGATCATTTCAAACAGTCTGTCCAATTAAATAATAGACATCCCACATATGCACCATTTGTACACCTTATTGGACACGCATACCATTAGCATGACACACTGAGCTTGTGAAATGTAATCTGGCTCCGTGGAGCTGGAAATAAACTTGCAGACACGTTCAGCTGTCAGCATTTGACATTTTGACACCCGTATGTTTTTGTGAAAGCTGCTTTATTTTCTCAAATGAGCAATAAATGTTTTAGCAAGACTGCGTGGGCTGTGCTGGTGGTGCTGGTGGTGCCGTGAGGCTGTGCATAGGAGAGGTGCTTAGTTTAGCACGTTGGCATGATTAAAATGCAAGTAATTAGTCTAAAACCAAAGTATCAGACAAGTTGAAATTGTCACCTGATGATGGCGCTAGATGGAAACAGTCATTGCAGTTCATCCGGGGGGGGGCATGAAGGTCTGCAGCAAATTTCATGGCAATCTACGCAGTATTTGTCGAGACATTTCACTCTGTTTGAGTTTGGTTTTGTAGTGGTACAGCTCATGAATGCAAAGCGATCTCTCAGACTTCAGATGACACAGCATTATTGAATGCACCACCGAGGACAGTCTCCAAAATATCGTAGGTGATGAGGTTAACCTTGACAAGGGGGAGGAATGAAGGCAGATGATGGGCAGTCGGGACACTCTTGGAAGTTCTCTACTCGCATTTAAAAGTAGGGACCACTTTAAAATATGTACTTGTTGGTACATAGAAAAATGCTATGGGTTTAAATCAGCCACAGTAAAGTTTACATTCATGTCCCATGTTGTCAGAAAATAAAGCCAACAAGAAGGTTGTGAAAACCAAACAGGTAAGTGTGTCCGTTTCTCACATTAGAAGTATTGCTGTTGTGGGAGTGTGCTTGAACGCTCCTGCATACCAGTGTGAGTTTTCCTTCTCACAACTGCATTACTACATAACCTTGACAGAGAAAATAAAGGTGAAGAAATATTCAGTGTGATGTATTGCCCATCTCAAGCAAGTTTCAAGTCCCTGCAAGTTGATTTTCTTATATTGCACTGGAATTAATGGAAACTGCCTGCAAGGAAGAAAATTAATGTAAAAGCATATGTTATACTTTGAAAAGTGGGTGTGCAATAACTGTATATGCAATTCGTAGTTAATGGGGTAAAACATCCAGAACCACTGGCACGGTTACTTAAGCTTGAACGCAGTTGAGGTATGGATTGTGCTACGATGGAGCTGATGTGTTGTGCTTTCAGGCTGGTGTGGTGAGCTTGGGCTCTGTTTTTGAACAGGAACTGTTCTGACGGGTGTCTGGACGAGCAGACGTCAGATTATAAATGGGCCAAATTGTAATTGGAGGCTAATTTGTCTGTCTGTTGTATAGTGCCAGACATGGTGGAGGAGTGAATCTGCATGTACAGTATGTGTATGTTCTATTTCGTAAGCACAGCCTCTGTTTCTCTTCCTGTAATTATCTTAACCTGTGATGAGACGCAAAAAGATGAAGGTCTTTCTTCTCATGACGGCCTGTTGCCTCCCCTCCCAGAGGAACTCTCTGTTTGTGCTCGTCATTAATGATGATTTCCCTCAGTAACACTCGTTAGGACTCTGACATGATAAGCTGGTTTCCACCACTTACTCATGGCATTGAGTGTAATTGCATTTCACAGGCAGACTGTGTGTAGAATGAGCAAGCGGACGACTCAATGACTCAATTTGTCTGAAATCACTACGTCTCACTACATCACTACAGTGATTACCATCTTGAGTGTGTATTTGTAGATGTTTGAGATATTTCTATACACATCTGTACTGAAGATACGCTTGGTAAAACGGGGAGAGGTGCAGTAATAGTCTGTGCAACAAGGTAAACATGAGGAGAATTTAGGTGAATGATGGAGAGAGGCAAAACGACAGAGAGCGATTGACAGACAGAGGGGCAGATGGAGAGCGCAAAAAGGAGGTAATGCCAATATTTTGACTTTCAAATTGGACCACACAGTCCAACATGATGAGGGAGTCTGGAAACCTATTAAAAACTAAGCTGAGAAAAACAATTCAGCCAGAACTCTGCCAAGATTAGCCGCATTCTGTGAGACTGGGCAAATAAACATCTTTCTCACTCGGACTCTAACCAGAACCTACAGCAGCTAAAGGCTGCAGACTCGCCCAGGCTAAGGCACAGTCACAGAGTGGGGATGAAAAATCATCACATGAAGATCTTCCAGCTGGAGTGTGTTCGGGGTATCCATCCGACATTAACCTTCAAATGACATTCAAGTTTCTCCAGACTTTGCTCAAACGATGCTGTTCGATTTGGGGCTTCCACTGTCCATTATTCAAATTATCGCTAAAAGCTGTCGCAAGATAAATATCTTCGGGTTTCAGGCTGAAGATATTTGGTTTACTTCAGACCAAATGGTTGATACAAAACAGAGAAAAGCAGAAAATCCTCACATTTGAGAAGCAGGAACGAGCAAATGTTTTGTCATTTTTACTGAAATTATGAATCGATCACTGAATCGTTTCAGCTCATCAAATAGCTCTACTTTCATTTTGTGCTTCAGTGGATGATCTGACATTTATTTTCCCATTAGATTTTTTCCTCATTCTAACGTGAGCCACAGCAAAATGCACTCACCAACTAATCAGTGTGAAAAGTAAAATAAACGACATTTCATTTGGAGACTCTTTAGCTCTTTTTATTTCTTTTACAATGATGACAAAGAATAATAAAATAATATGCTGGATGTGAACATGTGGCACCTTTTCAAACACTAACGGGACGTTTACCGGTTTAAAAAGACTCCAAGCTTTGCTCTGAGGTGGAGGTTGCTGTAGGAGTGTCTGTTGTAAAAGCTTTATGTTCAGCCTATAGGACCATTTTCTCTCCGCCTTTTGCCATCAGGCAATCTGTGATTAATCTGTGCCATTTGATTCCTGGCAGAGGAAGTTGGGGGAACTGCCGGCTAGAATTCTGGGTAATGATGTACAACTCAGTCTAACAGGGTTCTTAGCTTGTCTCTCCTGTCTCTGTGCAGTGGGCAGGGCTTTGTGCATGGCCGTACGCAGGGAATTCAATTAGCCCTTTTTTCTAGTGGGCTCTCAGTCTTGTCCGTCTTGTAAGTAAGCAGCTTCTGTTACAACTGTGACATCAGACAGATGCCCGGCCTCCCTGTTCTGCACTGTTGTTGTACTCCCTGTCGTGTGGCAGAGGTGCCGTAGGCAGTTCCCTCGTTAGAGTGGCTGTCTAATGAGATCATTAAAGCTAGCCAGACAGAAAATGAAAAAGCACCTGTTGTAGAGGGGAATGTTGTGTATTCCCTAAACATTAGAAGAATATTACCTCACAGTGCATTGGGAGAACGCTCTGCATTGCTAAATTAACTTTTGTGCATCCATGCTTTGTGTAGCTGATATATTATTAATTATGATATGGATGTTAGGGATTCATTTAAATTAATTGGAGGCCTCTTGAATTCCTCACGGGCCGCCATTTTCTCTGCACGTGAGATGCAACACTAAGGGCACAGCCACGCCGTGCACTTTTCCTTTTTATTCAAGCTCTGGAGAATTTTAGATTGATTTCTTCAGACAATGAAAACACAAAAACATTCAGCCGTCTTCCAAGTGAGCTGTGATGTGGTTCATTAAGAGAGAGGACAGCAACAACAAAGGATCTCAAAATGCCAGGTTTGATGGGTATATGCAGACATTTAGCATCTGATAGCCGGCAGTTACTCGTGCTTACAAACGCTGAAGTAATGCACTGAAGTGAGAGAGCGCGAGGAGTCAGGAGGAGGTGAAATGCCTCCTCAATGTTGGCAGATACATTTCTTTCCAAGATTTATTATGACCCCCCCGCCCGCCCGCCAACGCCTGTATCTTTGCAGGGTTGAGGTTGAGGTTATCAAAACTGTGGCACATAAAGCTGCTACAGTGTGTCTGTGTAACTCCCCTCACAAAGCTAAATCGAAGAAACAAAAATGGTAAACAAAGTGAATTTGATAGCTGATTTAACACCAGATGGTTTAACTGATGGAATCTGGTTATAAGGGGCAGGAATCAATACCTGTTAGCTGCATTTCTCACAGTATAAGAGCAAGTTGCAACAGTTGCTACACACCCACCTATTGTACAACAGTTGACGTATTATATTTCTGCTCAGCTTCAGCAGTCTAGTGTCTATGCTGTATATCACACACAGGCCCAGTGAACCTCTATCATACAAACTGTGCTGCAGTGTGTCATGCAGGCGGCTCGCTGAAGCTGAATTAATGGATTAAAGTAGCATCCTGGGCTAATTTTCCAGTCCCCGCTGATTGGGCAGATGCTCACTGGCAGGTATCCACCCCAGCAGTACAGTATGGGCCTAGTGGTGCATCTTTATACACACACACACACACACACACACACTCTCTCATATATATATATATACACACACACACACACACAGACTTGTTTATACAGGTCCTGCAGAACAAGAAGGAAGATTTATAGTCTGTGCATTATTGCTGGGCGGAATACCAAAGTTTCCATACTGATGTCAAGAATCATCTCTTGGCTTGTGGCAGAATGTTTAGTAAAAGCTTCCCTCACCTTAAATCAAGCTTTCTGGGTGGCCTGTGGTTACCTTTTTTTCTTTTTTTCTCAAATGATGCAGGCAGAGGGCTTTCTTCTCTTGACACGCCGAGGAGCTCTGCTTTGGAAAATGATCTCTTTGGGGAAATGAACGCCCCTTGACCTTCTGCAGCTCGACCCCTCCGGCTGCTTGTGTGCATCATCACACTTTAACTGTTCATCAGGAGATTATTTCCTTACATGTTTTAGTAATACACAGTGAGAAGTTCTTTATCAGAAAATGGCTTTGAGTATTTGATCTGTAATGATTTTGCAGTAGATGTGATGTCATGCAGACTCTGTTGTGATTGTAGAGAAAAAGTGATTCCTAAAAGCTGTTTAAAAAAAAACCTGTATTCATAGATTTTCTTTTGTCCACCTGGGGGCAGCACAACAAGCTGCAAACATTCAAGCTAGTTGCTAACTTTGTCTGTCAGAAGGATGAAGGATGATAAAAGGCCCGTAGAGCTACGGTGAACTGCAGTGTTGCCCTAATAATTTACCAAGAGTAACCCTTTCACATGACACATTATATATGATTCATTGTTATTATAGAAAAATGGATTATAGCAGCTTAAAGGGCAACTTAACACCAGCTGAAGACGTGCACCCCGGGTTGTGGTCAGTACACGATGACATCACTGTTGGGTGTGGCTATAGGTGCAACAGAGCGCTTCTTTCAGCCTGCTGTTAAATGATTCTTTAAAGGAACGAATGTGTTTTTGATATTGACTTAAGGCCACACTGTCCGGCTCTGGTCTGCATTAGTTGTGTTTAAAAAGAAAAGGTCTCTGCGCACGTGTTTGTCCTGCCTCTGTGATTCTAAACTAAAGCACGCCTCTGCAGCGGTTTTGTCAGTATGTATTGATTGTAAGGGAAATACCTAGAGTCTGACACGGCCAATTTGTCATGAACAGTAGAGGCGCACACCCAATGCCACTTTACAGGTCCAATTCATCACACCGTATTGACTCGCCTCAGCTTCTTCCTGGCCATCAATTATAATCTTAAGTAAAGGCATCAGCGCTGTGCTGAAAAGATTCCTTTGTATTTATCACAGATGGTATGAGAGTAGTTTGAGCTTCTATTTATTGACTGACTGTTGTGGAGCTAGACATGTGGCTTTGGGATGTAGTTCATAGTCGCTGTTTTGTTCTGGGCTTCTGCAGGCATGTACCACAGCTCACCCTGCGTTGCCTCTTTTTTGCTTCCTCTCCTAACGTCCCCCATTATTCTTCATTTACCCCTCGACACTTCCCTTTTCCTTCTTGCATACTTCTTTTTCCACAAACCCATGGCATTCAATTTTTCCCCGGCGAAGTGAGGGAAAAAAAAAAAAAAGCTCCTGCGCAGATTGATAGATTTGGGCCATAATGGGAAGGCTCTGACTCGCAGGCTGTCAGGTGAGAGCGTGTCTCAGCGCCCCCTGGAGCCTCGCAAAGGTCAACGTGCCTCTTAATCAAACATCAGGCAGGCCATCCCCACTGTCAGCTGGACGTTGCTGCTCGCTCCCCGCTGAGTTTAAAGTTCACTCCCATCTGCTACCTGAAACTTACCCCGAGCCACAAAATGGCGGTCGTTATGCTCTCATAAAGCTGTCGTGAGGTAGATTTGATAGCCGTTTATGTTGGGGTCTGGTGATGAAGAGGCTTTATGTTCTTAAAATGAGCCCATCTCAGCTACATGGGATAGTGCGTGTCAATAACGCTTGAGAGGGTTTTTCTTTTTATTGAGGTATACTTTATTTATAGGGTGACATTGCACATTAAAGCTGATATTAATACCATGAAGGCGTGAAGCAGACTTTTTTGTTCTGAAATCTAGTGAGGGAATTTCTATGGTGAAAAAGCATCTGGTTGCTTTTCTTTTTCTCAGCGGGGCGTGAAAACACATCCCGTAAAAGAACTATTGCTACTTTTTTAATATGTTTCTAAGCGCAGCAGTCTCAAAATGTAACCGCTTTTTAAATGTGACAGTGTGATGTGCCGTCTCAAACCAAAAAGCTGCAGCCTCAGAGGTGGCTCTTTTTGAAAATCAAACTTGAAACGCCTGCCTGGGATTTATCTCGATGGCCTCCACTGAACACGTGGAACTCATTACTCATTTATCATTGGAGATATTCTTCTCTGCCAGCGCAAACCTCCTCAAAGAGATTTTAAAAAATGAGTCCACTCCAGTTTCTAGCAGTTTCCAGATAGTGCGTTTAATATCAAGACGAGTTCTTCTTCTACAAAGCCTTGGCCAGGAGGAATGATACATTACTATGAGGCCTAATCAAGTTTGGTGTGGCTCATTGGTCCTCTGTGGGCTGCAGCACACTCAAGCACTACTATTTTCTGAAGGCAAATTGGTCGTGGGGATGATGTCCCCCTAATGATTGTTTCTAATGTAAAGCTAATGTACTGGTGATCAAAGCTTGCCTCTGGAATTTAAAGTGTGTGTGTGTGTTTGTGTGTGTGTGTGTGTGTGTGTGTGTGTGTGTGTGGAGAGAGGGAGAAGATAATTGCCTCTCAAAAAGTTTACAGGAAAGTAATTAGGAGGAAAAGTTAAGAATGCGTAGATGTGTGGAATATTAGATGTGGTGATGACAGTGAATACACAGTGGAAAAATAGTAGCTTTTAATGCTTTAGTTTAAGGCTTCAACTAACAATTACTTCCATTACTGATTAATCTGCCGACTATTTTCATGATTAAAAAAAATCAGTCAAAAAGTCTTCAAACTTGTAGATTTAAAATAATTTAAAATGGATAAAGGTTGCATGTTCTCTCACTGAAAGGCTAGAAGCAGAGAATGGTTGACGTTTTGTCTTGATTTAAGTTCTTTGTTGTTTTCAAACCCTGTTTTTCACAGATTTTGGTAGTTTTATTTTTTTTAGCAATGTTCATTCAACCTATTTACCCTGTTTAATTCCCTCTCCATATAGTGGTTTTTATTGGTAGTGGCGGAGTCCTCCTTCCTTTATAAAGCCTACCACTGCACAAGAGATTCACAGGATGCAGCATGTAATCACCAGTTAGTGTTTGTCATTTCTTCTCATTGATAACGCCTCACTCTTCACAGCTGAATCAGAGCCGTATTATTATTGTGATGCAGTCACAGGAAACCAGTGTGTATGTGTCACTACAGTCAGACGCCACAGGGTTCACACGGACGATATTCATTCGTTAAAACAGCAGTAATTATATGATATATCCCAGATACTGATGTTGACATTTGCTCTAAACTTGTGGAATATTAAAATGGAAACATAACTTCTGTTTGTTTTCTGTCTTTCTGAGTCAAAGTCGAAGTGACCAGTGCCAGGGACGGCGGCCATGTTTCTCACCTGGCACTCTGGCTGCAGTAACATGAGTCCGAGCCAAGTTTCTCTCTCTCTCTCTCTCTCTCTCTCTCTCTCTCTCTCTCTCT
>JAVQJL010091958.1:0-24681 GCA_036024295.1 Nannoperca obscura
GCCAAGTATACCATAGTGTGTTCTCATACACAATAAAAGAACAGCGTTCTTTTGAAAACCTCGTCTCGTGAGTCGTGCTTTTGGGTCCAGTCCTTCGTTCCACCAGTCGTGACAGTTTCCACACTTTCTTACAGTATTGTATATACTATATTCTGTATCAGCTTGTTCCAGCTCTTCATTGAAGATATATTGCATTTACAACGAGTGACCCATAACCCAAGACTATTATATGGCTGCACCATTTAATTACAATCTTGTACACATTTCCCCAAAATTCTGACATTTTGGCATCTCTAGGCCTGAATACCCGCTAGCCTATAGGCACCTGATGTAGCTGGTAAAAAGTATTATGTCTGCTCATGCATGTAGGTAACTATAGCAACTATGTCAAAACCAGAAGATGGCTTTGGCAGCTCTAAGGCTCTGGCTGACTTTACAAAGGACTGAAAGCTTTCTTGGTTTGCACAGGAAGTGAAGGTGATGGGTAGCACTTGAAAACACTGTGGATAAACGTGTGGTTGCTCACCTCAAATAGTTCCAAAAGCACTGGGTGAGAGAAGTATTCAGATCCTTTACTCACGTAAAAGTAGCAAAAGGTCTGCATTCAAAATGGACATAATTATTATTATTAGCAAAATATACACACAATGTTAAAAGTGAAAGTACATATTATGAGGTGTCTGATGCTGTTATGTTATTACATATTATAATATGGTATCCGTGTAAAATATACATTTGGAAAGTAACTAGTACAATATTTACCTTTTGAAATATAGTGCAGTATCAGTATAAAGTAGCATAAAATGGACATTACATGCTGGATTAAGCTGCTTTAGGCCCCTGCTGGGCCCCTGTTAATCCCCCTGTTCCTCTTACTTTTTGTACACTGTGTGTAAATTTTGGACATTGTCCCAAAGTAACTGTGTGTTAAAATTCAAGTTTATGAAGTTTAGTTTTTATTCATTTAGAAATATGCAGCATATAATGAGCACATGACTGAAACAATAACAGTATTAAAACTAGATTTTGACACATAGAGTCCCAATATTCGATAATAACGCAGAAACCAGCTTAAGGCCCATGTCATTTCCTCAGATACTGTGTGTGTGTAGTGGTGTGTATTAGTTTTAGGGCCCTCTAAATTTCTGGGCCCTGGGGAAGTTACCTGCTTTGCCCGCTTTGGCTTGCTCAAGCAAAGTAAGTGATGGAAGAAATTACTCTGATCTTTTACTTAAGTAAAAGTAGTAACACCATTACAGTTTAAGAATACTCTCTTGCAAGTAAAAGTCCTGAATTCAAAATATAACTTAAGTAAAAGTATAAAAGTATTAAGGCAAGGCAAGTTTATTTATATAGCAACTTTCATACACAGATGCAATTCAAAGTGCTGTACGGAGACAAAGCTGAAATCAAAATGTACTTAAAGTACCAAAAGTAAAAGAATAGTACAGAATAGCCCATTCCACAATAATGTGTATAATATAATTGGCTTATAAATTGTGATTTATTACGTGTAAGCATTATTTTCATGTTGCAGCTTTCAAAGGTGGGTCTTTGCACTTTATTTACATCGTACAGTCTTGATAATGTCCGGAGATACAACACATATTTAGTATAATGTTAATTAATTTTTAGTTTAAGCAGTAGCTTATTGGGTAATCATACTTTAGTAGTTTATTATTTTTGGTAAGTAAAAGTACTTAGTGTCGTAATGTAAATGCATCATGTTGTTTTATTTTTGAAGAAAGTTGTTTATTGTGATGATAACCTGCTGTGAGCGTGCGGTTGTACTCGTCGCCACATCCGAGGTGAGGACGGGTTCACCGTGCTCCGGTGTGTTTGTTCATTCGCCCTACACGTACCGCGGCTCTTCCGATGTGGGCGGGGTCTAAATAAGAAGAAGAGGTTTGTTGAAGTGGGAGCATAAAAAAAAAAAAAGCACCAGAGCCGAAGCTGTAACGTGTTCGGGCGAGCCGGGGACTCCTCGCCACTTATCTAAATTTTAAACTAACATTTATGAATAGTATATTAGTAGTGTTGGAATAATTAGTTTAAGTTGCCGTTAACGTGTTGAGATTGAAACGTTAGGTTCTTTGGCACGTTGGAGCGGGGCGGTTTATTAGCTAAAACAAAGCGGACCCTCGGAACAGTTTTAAGCTAGTCTTCGCCTCAGCAACCGTTTCAATTTATCTCAAAGAGGACATTTTGGGAGCAAATGTTGCTCTAAATCAACACAAACGGCCAATATAGCACCATTATAAGGTAAGTGTTGTTATTTTAACCGACTTTTTGTCTAATTTTAACCAGTTTGCTGTGTTTAGGGCGTCCGAAAACACTGTAAACGACAAAAGGGAGAAGCAAGGAATGCCTGTCTCCAGGGGCAAAGTTTGGGTGTGGGTTAACGACAACTAGCTAGCGGTTTTGGTACGTTTCTTACACAGTTCGGCTTTTCAACAACGTGGCATGGGATATGTTGGCATATTTCAACCTAGTTACACCTGAAGTCTGTCCCTCAATACATCTTGATTTGGGTTTTGTACAGAAAGTAGGCCGTTGAGCCGCTTTGTATGACCACACAGCAGTATGGCTGGTTCGGGATCGAGAGGATGGTTCAACTATTAACACCATTTAAAATTAAATAATGTCGGATATCATCCTAAAGTCAGTACTTGGTGTTTAAATCTTAGATATATGTGATATTTGTGAAAATGCACGTGGCTCTGGGTTTTGTATTGACCTATCTGCCTGAAAGTATTTAGTTAGATTACTGTGTGGTGTCATTCTGCTGTAATGGTCCTACAGTGGGTTTTTATCATGTTTAGGTCCTGAACGTATACCTTAAGTTATAGTTTTGTATCTGCTTCCTTTTTTGCTAAAGGTTTTGTACAGACATGGTTCTTATAGAATAAAGTCCAGCTTTTAAATTGAAAAGAGAGCTCAACAAGTTAGTGTTACAAAATGAGCACTTGGTTGGTGGTTTTGTAAAGTCTTCTGATGACAAATGCCTTTTTAAAATTATTAATCAGAATATCTTTTCCTTTCTTTCCTGGCAAGATTGTATTTCAAAGCCATCTGGTATTTTTTAGGAATGCTGATATAGCACTTGGGCCCATTTGTCCACAGGCGTTTCTCAATTTGTCAAAGAAAAATTGCAGATGTCTTTAACATTTGTGTTTGTACGAACTAGGGAGCATGTATGAGTTACTTCAGAAGTTTCATACCTTCGGGCAAAACATACACAAAAAAGAAAAAACAGTCAGTGTCTCTCTTGTAATCCAAAGTGTAAAATATCCTGAAACAAACCACAGCTGGTCAAACGGCATTATGGACTGTGTAAACTGTGGTTGAGGATTTAGAGTAAGACCAAGGCGTCTTACAGCAGGCCAGATTGGTAAACCAGAATCTGGAGTCTGCTTGTTCAGCCTTGTCTCAGCTCTGATTCACGACTGTTGACTGTACAGTATGTAACTTGGACGAGATTGGTCTTGCCTGCCTCGTTCACTTCCTGTAAAGAAATTGCAGCCTCGGGGGGTGTTTTTTTTAATTCTGTTGTTAATCTCAGGGAGAAACTGGATTTGTTGAACTAGTAATCTGTGCTCACCATATTTTAGTATCTCACAGTTTAGTGAGATGGGAATAAAATGTCTTTACTTAATTACTAGCTTGGCTTATAGGCGGCATCATAATAACATAGCAACAGCACCGTATCGAGGTGAGAAAAAAAAAAACACGTCTTTGATCTCGTACACATCACATGGATGCACATAATACACACCAGGCCTGCTAATTGTAGACATGAGGACAGACATGTCTGTAAACTAGAGCCGGCTCCCTGTAGACCACTGAGTCACTTCCCATAGTTACATTGTTGTGTTGTTTGAACGCAGTGAGCAGTGCTCGGCTAGGAGCTAGGAGTGTCGGGGGCAGTTTGAAGGGTCATTCAGCATTACTCAACACCGGACTCTTACCCAGACTTGTCAGATATGAGTCACAGATGATGTGAGGCGAAGTATGTGGCAGGGTGTGTTTTAGGATGTATGATGCAGGGACATGAAAAGTGTCAAACCGCTCGAGAAGATGCGACAAGAAACTCAAGAAGGTTAGGCAGATAGACTTCAGGCCATTCTTAGGCTGAATTCACACCAAATCAAACTATGCATCCCATATTTTAGTTGCATAGTTGTTCCACAACGTAGTATAGGGCTCGTTAAGATGGAATACATTATGTCATCTCTCAGGGGAATTGGTAATTCTTTAATTAGTCTAACAATGCATCCATGGTATCTTATTGATAGTTTTAATTTAAGCACCAGCTAAACATGCATTATTGTAGGAAAAAGACAATAAACCGTTCAAATAGTCCATTCAGCTGTTTCAGCAAGATGTCAGATGGTGAAAATGTGACCATCAGATCGAACACATTCTTTTTCTGGTGCTTTGTCTCCAGAAACAGACTTCACCTGTTAACGCTCATCTAGTTTGACAGCCTTTTAAGTTCACTATCGAGCGCTATGGCAGATGTTTGCTCGATTAAAGAGGTATTCCTGTACGCAGGCTGGGTTTCCTTTAAACATGGTGTGTTTGCAGGCAGAAGCGAGGGGTTCTTCCTCATCTTTCATCAGCCTGTTGGGGAGAAAAGTGGTGCCTGGGTGTGGTTTAATTAAGGAAATGGAAGCAGCGCCATGCTGAGTTGTTTGTGGACCTAATGGACTCAGAGTGGACTGTGACTTTCAGCAGCAGGTGGGGGTCGGCTGGCTGACCGTGTGGCAAGCAGAGCCTGGGAGGGGGGGCAGCCAACTCATTTTGTGGACTACCAGATGACCCACCCAGCGTGAACAATGCCGACTTGTGTTGAACACCACCTCTTACTCTTCCCGTTTTTTCCAGAAGTTCTTGGGACTTCAGTACAGCATTCATAATTCAATTACACCAGGATGCATTGTGGGAGTAATCTAGTTCACAATGGGGTTTTTCTTATATAGTTGTCAGATTCTTAAAACTAGATGTGAAAGTGGTCGGGTTTATATTGCCAGCTGAGATATATGTCACATAGTTTGCACATTGTCAAGTAACAAAGTGCATATAAACAGTGTAAAAGCACAACTATAGGAGGTACATATAAACAATTGTCATGCCAAATGTATAGCTGTAATTTCACAAAATTCAATTTTGGATCTACGGTTGTTCCTGGTCATTGAACAGCTAGAAGCACTTATATGATCTAGAAATGTGTGTGTATATATAGTTACTAAGGATGTTGAGTAGATGCTGCAGAGTGATTTGGAGTTTGATGGATGACTTTAGTAGATTGACAAAACATATTATTTTAACATTTGATTACTCGTTCAGGTCATTTTAAAAGACACATAACTTTAATTTGTATAACGTGATGATAAAATTACTGTTGGTTGCATAAAACAAGTCATTTAAAGACGTCATCTTCACGAATGTAAGTACAGATGGACAGAGAAACTAAATTAGATAAATAAGAATATAGAATAAGAATAGAAAATATGCATGATCAATTAAACTCAAACTTACAGACAATAGCAATAGATCAAAATGTGAAACAGTAAATAATCTGCAGATTAATTGATGATAAAAAATAACAATTAGTTGCAGTTTGCAGCCTGATGTAATAACAAGGGGTCTTTCTTGACGGACTTGTTTGTCTTTCTTTACATGAAAAGATATAAAGTAATAGAAGTAATAAGGTTTGAACAGTGGGGAAATGAATGTTGGAGTATTTGGATTGTTAATCATCACTTGCTAACTGTATATAGTGTACACGGTTAGCATGTCAACACAGCATGAGATACAAATATATAATACACAGAAAACATGTGGCAATAACAAGGACAAACAAAGCCCAATGAGTGATCAATATCTGTATCAGTAGTTAGTGCAGTTTCTGTGGAGGGCTTGTGAGCGGTAGTGTTGAAATGGCACAGTGTTTTAGTAACAATGTGCAAGTTCACATTGTTATGCAGGAGTTGGATCAACACCCACTTCTCTTTTCGTGAGCATACACTGATGCACAGTGTGGTTAACCTCACATCGCACCAAACAAGGAACCACTGAGAAACCAGCCAGAGTTGTGGTTGCTTTTGCAATTAATACCAGCCAAATTTGTCTGATGCATGCACAAAGAGGAGTCGTGGCTATTTACTGTGTTTTTGTACTGTTTGGTTTAGCTACTTTCCGTTTATGCGCACAAATACCATCTTGCATAAAGTTTGCACTGACGTTTTGAGTACTAAAACGTCAAACGTTTGTGTTTACACACTGGTACATTTTAACCTCTGTTTCAACAACAGAAATTGGTTACCACACAACCTGAAATAATCAAATGTGTTTTGATTGTCTGTCGTTTTTTTCTACCAGTGTTTGGCAGCGGAAGCTATGCATCTGTAAAACATCAGCAGGAAACACTTTCTGTAGTTGCTCTTGTTTTAAAGGCAATTGTCAGAGCTGGATGTGGGGGAAGGGGCAGAGATGTCATGGTAAATGTTTCAAATAGTTTGTTGTCATAAAAGATTGACAACCTGGCCTGGTTTTCATACAAACAGTTGCTACATAAACTCAGCCATACGGAAGAACGCTATTGGCCTATTTGTTGAATTGTGGTCATCCACAGTCTCAACATGGACTTTGTTAAAGATTACTAAACAGTCACAGATGTTCCTTGCTCCACCTTTTAGACAGCACCAGACCTGTCTGTTCAAAATGCCGTATGAGCTGCAGCAGCAGGTCACACAGGGTCAGGAAGGCAGATAATCTGCACAGTTGATCAACATATTTTGCTCTTAATCAGATCATACAACTCTTTCACTTGAATGACACCCACATACGAGAAAATATAAGCCCACAGAACACCAGTTAAAGAGACTTTATCCTGGCTGCTCCCAGCTGAGGACATTTATGATTTGGCTGTATTAAATGTAACTGATATTGGAGCTGTCGGTCAAAAAGTTATTTTTCAGTGAAGATTTTTTTTGGTCTTGCATAAAAATTAAATAAATATTTTTGGGTGTCGGACAAACAACTGTTTTCTAATGTCTGACCAAATGACTAATCCTTTGATTGAGAAGATAATCTGCAAAATTAATAACAAAAATGATCATTAGATGCAGCCTTAACTGACATACAAACCTAAAAGAGCGAGTAGTGCAGTATTTAAGAAGTTCAGCAAGTGGCCCCATCAAGAAGAAGTCTCCTCCCACAGAAATTGCATAGTGAGTTTTCCAAGTTTAAACCAGTCAAACAGCCGCTGCACCACCTTCAATGAACAGAGGAAGGGGTTAACAAAGAAGTAGTGATGTCTGCACAGGCTGAGTCACAGCGCTCATGTTCAACTCCTGTTTTTAATGTGACTGAAGCCGACCCTGACATCTCAGCTCTGTTTTTAAGTAATAAAAGAAAAAGGTGACATAAGGCAGAGGACTTTCTGTGTAAGGATTTATTTTACCTTCCTTAGAAACACCTCTCAGGAAAATGCAGCACTAGGGGTTCTGCTCAGGAAATTAGTTAGCGGAGGTGGTGCGCACTGACTAATAATGTCTCACTTGCACACATCCCCTCTTGATTGTGACTGGTGGAGCTGTTTGTTTTAAATTTCCCAACTTTTTTCTGACATTGCAACGTGCAGCTCTGATTGATCACCATAGTGCAAATGTATATATTTATATAAATATGCAACAATTTTTTGCTGCGTGTACTTAATAATAAACAGGCAACTAAGTGTATAGATATATGAGTTAACAATTAGTTGATGTTGTACATTTTCAGAAAATTCAGTTTAGTTTTTGTAAACAAAATACAAAGATGGTGTCGTGATGGTGTATTTGTCTCTGACTCATCAAATGAAGATGATTTTTGCAACATGGCTGCATGTCCGAGCAGAGAGAGCGTGGCTCTGGTCCCCGAGGCGTACTCTCAGACTGCAGGTTAAATCAAAACGCCTCTGAGGCTTCTGGCAGGCAGCGGACCACAACAAGGAGCGCTGCGGAGGATTGACTTCCAGTCAGCTCTTCCCAGCAGCTGTTAGAAGAAATTCTTGATAAAACATTTGTCTGGGCCTGTTTTACACTGCTTGTGTTGAAAGTTGGGCTATTGTGTTGGTTTGATTTTGATGTCTTGCCAGTGGCCGTACGTAAGACCAGAATTTGGGGAAATTACACAGATCTACAGGTTCTGTGTCACTGGGACAAGGATGGTCTCTTAGAAGCCCAGAACACACTAACTGTAGGAAGTCAGATGTTAACAGCCTCACCTTGCCTGACGTTCAGGTTGGTTAAGAGTTTCACTTCAGTATTTGTCATGTTTATTTTAGCTGTTGTGTGTTTGGCAGCGTCGGTTATTTTGACCCAACCATTCATCTGTCCTGCTAATTTGATTTCTCTCGTCACAGAAGCTGCAGTAGAGGTTGCTATCGGCAAATTTAGGTCTTAGGATTTAGGAATCTGGACAAATGGGGGGTGATCTTGTAGCTTGAGCAGGTTGATGATGACCATCTTTGTATAAAATGTCAGAAAATAGTGAATTCTCATCATCATTTCCTGGTACCTTTTCATATTTACTTTATATTACACGTTTTATCCAAACATCAGCTGTGCTTTGTGACTAGAGCTGACAGTATGGCTATTTATAAGCAGAGTTGTGCCTACTGCAGCCATAACCTGTTGCATCTATAGAAAGGAAGGATCATGTAAGCTCTTACTCAGCAAGACCCTGCTTTGTGTTATTACAGTCCCACACGTCCATATTTGAGAAATTCCAGTCAACAACTCTGTCTGTTACTGTACTTGTATTGAAAAGTGAGCGGAGCAGCTCTGGCTGCCATTAACAGAGGCAGAGTTGACCATGAAACATTTTGACGCTCACATTCAACATCACAAACACAAAGTCTTCTTCAGCCTGACCATACAAAGTCATGATTCGACACAGTGTGCTCCTGTTACTCTAAATATTAGGCTCTCAGGTCTGTCATCACGACTACTCATAGGTCATAGTTTCTGCTTGACGACAGAGAGAGAGAGGGGTGTTCAACAAGGAGGGTGAGCAGAGTAAGACTTTGTGAAAGAAAAGTAAGCAAGACCTTGTGAGTTTCTAAACATCTTGTCATGTCAGTGTGTTTGTAACATGTGTCATCTTCCACTTTGGTTATCCGCTTTGATTTAAAAGGCTGTTTTCCAAGATGGTCTCCAGTATTCACCCTGACTGCAAGAAAGTGAGTTACACTGCCTCGCATGTGTAGTCCACTGATTTTCTCAACTGATATGTGGGACAGATAAAGTACAGTAGCAGCGGCCGGGTCCCTCCCAGTTTGGATTAGAAACAGAACAATAATAAGATGCAGCTGGTAGGAGTTAGAAAGCAGTCGATGACTTTCCACTTCAGTCCTTTGCAAAAGATCTCACGCTGAAGGAGGTGTGGTTGACTGTCCAACCCAGACAGCCTTCCCCTTGTAGAGTTCATTCAGGAGCTCTCCATCCAGTGCTTGAAAGGGTCTATTGATTAAAGACACCTACACTATGTGGTAAACACTGACTTGTTAATTGAATCTAACTGACTCAGACACTTTTTTGACTTCTTTCAATCTGCCACATACCAGTCGGCCTCTTTAATCATGTCTCAGTTATGAGGAGCAGTTTTACCACAGTCTGTCACGGATTAGGTAAGTCATCAGTTTGTGTCTGCCGGAAGTTGCTATCAGCTCTTATCAGCTGTGACGCTCGACCATACAATATTTCAGCTGGCCTAGAATATTTGAAGCTGAAAGAGGAAATGCGAGACTCTTCATGAAAACCATTATCTCTTATGTATTTCCCTGAGAGCTGTGTCAACAACAAGGAGTAGATGTAAATAAAGAAAAGCTGACATTTCAATAGTAGATGTTGAAACAAGATATCATGCTCCAGATCATTACCAGAAATGCCAGTGCCTCCCTAATGCTATTCTGTGGAACACACGGGCATTGAAGACCTCGATCTCCCAATCTGTCAACTCTCTGCAATTTGCAGCCTTGTGCAGGACGAGCCCCAGAGCGGTAAACAAAGCTGGTCTTCAGGAATGTTGGGGAGGAGCCCTAATAGTATAGAAAGACTTGGTGTCTTGCTTGGTAATGTTGCGTGTTGAACGCTCTGTCTTCTTTGTGTCAGGTTTTAGTTAGCAAGGCTATTGATCAACAGAAAATAACTTCCATCTGTTGCCCCAGGCCCGAAGGTGCCTTAAAAACAAAAAATTACATTGTGCTCAGCTGTTTCTGTCCCCCACCACTCTCCACATCTTTCAGCGTTTCCCACAGCAGTATGCTACTGTAAAAAAGTAAAGTATACTACCACTAAAGCACTTCAGGGAAACTTGCATACAAGTTGGTCATTAAGCCTCATTTCACAGGATGTGGTTGTTTTGCAGATGCCTGTACTCTCTGACCCACAGCCCTGAAAGCTTATTACATTTTCTCACTGAGCAAATACTGAAGAATGTACAGCCGCCTACTTCACTCTTTAATATTCTTTTCTTGTGAAGTGTAAAAATAAATGCCACTTTTATCCATTGACACTTGTAGAATGTGTGACTTGGCTCAATAATATCCTACAGGGAAAGACTATTTTGAGACACAGCTGTTGATTTAGCTACCATCAACACTGCCTGGTTTCCTATGTATGTCTTACTGGGGCAGACACACAGAAAGTTGGTCTGAGTCTGAGGACTGGGCAGACAGTCAAGGAAGTGTGTCACTGGAGTTGTGGGGAATGGCAGGGAATCAGGAGGAGGCATGAAAAAGCCTGACCAAATATGGGATTGCACACACACACACATATACACACACATGAACACACTTGCCTCTTTTCTGCCATGCAGTTGAGTTGAGTTTTTTCTGCACAAACATGTTGACTCACCACAAGGCTATTTCCAAGTTGCTGACAAACTAATCATTTTTAGCCACTTTGTAGATCAAATTTTTTGTTCAATTTTGGTTTTGGCGTTGTGGCCAGTTGGTTGATGCTCAGCAGATCAGCTCAGTGTGGTAGAGAGGCATCATGGCACTGCTTAATGAACCACAATTATTCCTCTTCAGTTTGAATTCTGTGGCAGCTTGAGATTTCGGCCATCTTAGTATTAAAGCTTCTCCTGCTGCTCTGTTACAGTCATTACAAGTCTGCTGTTAGACTCATTATGAGTCACTCTGGATCCGACTAAACACCTCAAGTGTAAATGTGACTATTCTCTCCTTTACAGAGAAAACCAGAGGAGACATAATAAATATAATAAACGTATTATGTCTCCTCAGGCTTCTCTCTTCTTTTCCTTTGTCTGTCTTTCTTGTCTGGTCTTATCTGAGATGCACTGTAGAGATAACTACCTTTTACGTAGGCCTGTAACAGCATGAAAGCTTCCAATCCGCAGTCAGAAAGCAGGCATGCAGTATGGTGCTTCGTGGAAGTGCTGATGAACTGGCAGCTGAGTGTGGGCAAATCATTCCTCCATATTTGGAATAGACAAAATGAGAATCGCTCCTCCCCAGTGCTGCCTAACGGCAACTGAGGTATTTCACTTCAACGTAAGAATAGTCTTCACAACCCACCGCATGATGTTAGGTGTTAGGAAGTGTACTGTTCTTCTCTGTGCACACATAGCAGCTGCCAGGTCACACTTCTCAGATATACATGGTTTTCTTCAACTTTCTTTTAATAATCTGTGTCACATCCACAACAAAAGACTTGACTTACACACTCCACACACCCTTTTTAACTGTCACTGACGCGTTGACGAGGAAGTCTGATTGTGAAAAAATGTGCATTAAATGTAGATCTACAGTATTTCTTTCATGTTAATGTTCCTCCTGATTTCAGAGTCCAACACTGAGTTGTTTCTTTCAATCTTGTTACAGATGGATCTGCGGTTACTTTTAATAGCAACGTTATCAGCGGCCCTTGGTGGCACCTGGGCCCAGCAAGGTAAGAACAAGGACGCATCATAAATGTGTTTTGTTTTATCCTAACTGTTAAATATTAGCTAACCCAAAGCGTAGCATGTCTGTCAGCTGTGTACGCAGACACTGCAGTGCAACACGGTCACTTTAGTATTCATAATTACACTTTATGTTGATTATCAAGGTTTGACTTCAGTTTCTTAAGCAGTTCCATACAGCAGTGCTTTTGTCCTCTTCATCCACACTTTAATGACAGTGTGTGGACTGCTGGCTAGCTTTTTTTACAAGGTGAAGTCATGACATGGTGAGCTGCCTAGAGCTTTTCTCAGCATGACTCGGTTCTCTAAACTGGGAAGGGGTTGTGATTTGCGGCCAAAAGCCAAAGCTGGATTGAGTTAGTGAACTAAATAGAAATTCTGTTTTGTCGTCTTGGCTAAAAGGAACGTGTGTTGTCTCTTCCAGAGGGAAGCATATGCATCAAGGCAAACGCACAGTCGTGTGGGGAATGCATCCAGGTGGCCGAGACGTGCGGATGGTGCGCAGATGAAGTGAGTTGAATCACTAAAGCCGCCACCAAAGTATTTTATCGTGTGAATGTAACCTTATCAAGACGATCTTAAACTGTGGGTGTGGTGAGTTCGGAGTCTCCGTGGTTTGTGTGGCAGCGTTGCTTAATGGTTGAATTACACAAAAACAGCTAACAAACACAGCCGGTACTCATCATCATGTGCAAGAAAAAGTTTTATCAATGTCACCTTTGACAATTCCAAAATGTTAAAGCTCTGCGTACAACAGACTGGATTCATAGTTAGATCGATTTAAACGGGCGGATACAATTCAAAGATAATATTATTTAGGTAACAAGATATAATTTAAAAGATTTTGATTTGAAGATTGAAATTTGATTTCCCCTTTAGCCAACTTATACAATAATAATATACAATAGATACATCTATGGATATACATGTACATAAACTGTACTTACTTACAGTACATGCACAGACAAATTCAGAGTAGTACTAGAGAGTTGTAAGATTTAAGAGAGTTGCTCTTCTCTGCCTTTTGACCGCATCCAAGTAAACCACAGCTTCTGCATTAATTGTAAACACGAGGGCTGCAGCTTCTTGTCTCGCAGTGGAAACTTTGCCTGGATAGTCCTTCCATTCTGCTCTTCATTCAATCTGTTTTGGTCTTTTTGTTTCCAAAGGAAGCGCTTTTAATATCAAACCAAACCCACTTTTACAGTAGCTTTATTTTTTATTTTTATTAGATGTTTTCTGTAGGGCAAGTTGCTGTGGCAGCAATATGCTACTGAGTGAACAGACCACAGTACAGAGAAATACTGACTTAAAGGAGCAGGAGGTCTCCTTCACAGCTGGAGTAGATTTATTATTATTAGACTAACAAGTGATCAATGTTACAGAATTAAATGTCATGCAGTGCAACAAATGTTTGAGAAGTATTTGTATGTTAAATAAAACGTGTATAATAACTTCTAACAACTTAAATGGCGTGAGAGAAACAAGGCTCCGTGATCCAGTGTTACACTGTGAGTTTACTTGACTGTTGATAAGTGAAATATTAAGCGAATGCATCAACCTATCATCTGTCACTAATGATTTAGATTAGATGGGACTATACATCACAAGGGAAATTGTTGTGCGGCAGTAAGAGTGGAAATTAAAATATCAATAAGGTGCTACTCCAAAATATATCTCAAAATATAGTACAGAGTCAATCTTGAAATGTTGTTTATCTGAAACCATAGTCATTCCCAAATATAACGTTATTATATTGATATGAGCTGAACCAATGAATTATTTGTCCAAAATGGTGAGATCTGATTGGTCAGCTTAGCCCTGTGAGTCAGCACTTACTGTGGTACAGTTCACCAGCAACTCTCTTGGTGAATAACAAAGAAACATCTCCGTACAGTCATGTTTGGTTGTTGGCCCTTTTTACCAGATAAGATCAAATATCTGCTGAACTGAAGTACATCTGGTTTAATATCGTCATGCACGCAGGACATAAACCTCAAATCATAAAGGAATCACACTGATAAACAACTCTCCAGGTGCAACACATGCTCCATGAACATCATACTTCACACACCTACAATCTGATTATCCTGCAGGAACTAAAAACTATGAAAGTTGTGTATTCTGCCTGCTGTTGAGAACATTATTAGCATTGTTTCCTGCATGACTGAGATTGACTAAACTGATTGTACATTAATTCCCCAATTCACTCCGCAAACTCAATTTCCTTCTGAACAGTTGGTGTCTTGCATTTCTGTGGTTTTGAAACTTTCTAATAAATCTTATCTGATAAGAGAAATATAAACGGCCTCTGTGGGTCATGTGGTTTTTGAAAGAATTGGGTCAAAGCACTATTTTTTTTTTTGACTGAGTTCATTGTCTATGCCTTGTGGGATATCATGTGCATCCAATCTATATTCTTAACCAGTCATCTGTTTCTCCCTCTCTCCTGCTGCCTAAGAACAAAACAGACAATTGATTGATGCCAGAGGCCTCGTTGGTTCAAAATGCTCTTTGACTTCATGTCGAAGGCCCTGAAAGTTGAATCACTCCCGTTGACTTTTTTCCCCCCTGTCTTAGTCACGTGATGAATAGTAAAACTTGACTCCCACAGGAATCCTGTGACACTCAGTATCCTGAATAAATGTCTGCCTCAACAGCCAGCTGGGAATCAAACTGATGACTCACTGCTCAGGGCATTAGTACCCATGTGCTATGTGCACTAACCACTCGGTTATCAGGTCACCCCAAGTCAATTTTACTGAATAACTCTGTAACCCTGTGAATATCATAAAGGGAGTTTGTATGTAAAGCCCAGTTGTTCCTATTGGTCAGTATTTAATGTGTTACTGTGCTATTTGTCAACATGGTTCTTCATGCTTCTCCCACCAAGACACATTCATGTACATTTACAGGAACTCTTCAGAAGTTTTTGCACATAAATCATCTTTTAAATGTCTTTTTTCGTCAGTTGGTGAAGACATTCATGGTGAAAAGGTCTTTTGTGATCACACCCGCTTGCACCGACCAGTATCTATTATTATTATATGGCTGATTTTAGAACACGTTTAATTCTTGTAGGTGTGGTCTGATACTTGTTACAGAGTACAAATGTCATTTAAAATTGTGTTATTTCACAGAACTTCCTCACTGTGGGCGAGTCCAAGTCGGCTCGCTGCGATGATCTGGAGTCCCTAAAGAAGAGGAATTGCGCTGTGACCAAAATCGAGAACCCACGCGGAGGCATCAACATTGACAAGAACAAGCCTGTCACCAACCGCAAGAAGGACGTGTCTGAGAAGCTGAAGCCCGAGCAGATCACCCAGATCCAGCCACAGAAACTCACCCTGACACTTAGATCTGGTAAATATATAACTTCTGCAGCCAATCATTGAATGTTTTGCCCCAGAGGAGGGGTCTGATTGAAACTGTGAAGTGGGGAAAAGTATTTTATTGAGAGTATATATTTTGGTAGTTTACCAGTCTTTGGTATCACGGCAAATCTGCTCATCTAAGTCATTATTTCTGTGACTGATGATGAAAAGACCTTGTTGTAGTAACAGAAGAGAAAAAGATTTAAAATACGATGACCCTCTCAGTCTGGTGTGGCAGGTTGAAATGTAATGTTTTTGTATTTTAAAAAGTGTAATTATTTTCCCTTAAGGTGAGCCCCAGACTTTTGAGCTGAAATTCAAGCGTGCTGAGGACTACCCCATCGACCTGTATTACCTCATGGACCTCTCCTTCTCCATGAAAGACGATTTGGAAAACGTGAAGAACCTTGGCACTGACCTCATGAAGGAGATGCAGGAGATTACCTCAGATTTCAGGATTGGTAAAGATAATGATCAGCCGAAAAGCTGCAGTGTTACAAATATCTGTTTTTCAATCCCGTGTTAAATACATTCTCCTTCTTTAGGTTTCGGCTCATTTGTGGAGAAGACAGTCATGCCTTACATCAGCACCACACCAGCCAGGCTCATCAACCCCTGCACGGGAAACCAGAACTGCACCAGCCCCTTCAGCTATAAGAACGTCCTGAAGCTGACAAACGAGGGAGACGAGTTCAATCGGTTGGTCAGTCAGCAGCAGATCTCCGGAAACCTGGACTCTCCAGAGGGGGGTTTCGATGCCATCATGCAGGTGGCGGTCTGTGAGGTAAGAAGGGGCTTAAGAGTTTTCCCTGTGTGCCTTTTTTAAGTGGCTGCTTGTAGTGTCAGCAATCAGGAAATGTAGACTCTTTTGATTGCAGTGTATCTAGAGGAGTGTCTTGTAAGTGTGTAAAATATTAATGAGCATATCCGCGCTCTCTTTGTCTTCCCAGGAGCAAATCGGCTGGAGGAACGTGACTCGTCTGCTGGTGTTTTCCACCGATGCTGGTTTCCACTTTGCTGGAGATGGCAAACTGGGCGGCATCGTCTTGCCCAACGACGGGAGGTGTCACCTGGAGAATAACATATACACCATGAGCCACTACTATGTATGTAGTTTGTCATTTATTTAATATGCATAATGTATCCAGGGCTCAGCTTGACCTTGTTTTGGTACTCAGATCTTATTGATGTGAAGATTGTCTCTGTCTCTTTCCCCACCCACATTTCTCCACACACTCTGGGATTTGAATGGTAGCTGAATTCTTCAATAATGAATAATTGCATGTGTTAATGAATCCTTTGTTAGGACTACCCCTCCATCGCCCATTTGGTGCAGAAACTGAGTGACCACAACATCCAGACCATCTTTGCCGTCACTGAGGAATTCCAGCCTGTTTACAAGGTGAACTTTTGTGTTTTCTGAAAATGTTGACTGTTGAATTCCCATCATGTACATCTGTTCTCACCTTCAACCCTTGTGTCTCTTCCAGGAGTTGAAAAATCTCATTCCTAAATCCGCTGTTGGCACGCTGTCCTCCAACTCCAGCAACGTGATCAAACTCATTATCGACGCTTACAATGTGAGTCGAACTGCACCTGTCCTCACATGACCTCTGACGCTGGCATTAAGAGTGTATGATTTTAATTTGATTACTTTTTGTTATATGTATACTTTATTTTAATCATAATGTTACAAATGTTTTCACACAATGGTGCATACGTCTGTTCTTCCTCACTAAATAAAGATTACATTGAAGTCATCTCTGTGACTACTTGTCCCTGGTGCTAAACACTGTGCACACAACATACTTAGCCATGCTAAGCCATGCTCAACATGCATATTAACAAGACCAGGCACTGCAAAGTGTCCTGCCCAGGATCAGCTGGGCTTCGGCTTGTATGCAGAGGTTGATTGACATTTTTTCATTCACAAATGTTCTACTGTCAGTGTGTGAGTGTTTGATCTCTTTTGTTTTGGACAGTCTTTGTCATCTGAGGTCATTCTGGAAAATGGCAGGCTGCCAGAGGGCGTTTCCATCACCTACAAGTCCATCTGTAAGAACGGTGTGGAGGGAACAGGGGAGAACGGCAGGAAGTGCTCAAACATCTCCATCGGAGACGAGGTAGATACGATGCTCTATATTGCCGATTGTTTGCATGTGTAAAAATGATACAACCAGAAAAAAGAGAAACGTTTAGGTTCTTAAACATCCCAATTCATGGGGAACCCAAAAAGCACAGAAGGAAAAGGATCACAAATGGTGCGTGTGTTTGATCTCTGGCAGCAGTGTTGCTTTGTGGCCTGGATGTGTTGTTTCTGCAGTGTGAAGCTGGTTAACAATGCTGTCCTTCATTGCTTCGTTAGCGTCTCCTATTGGTTGAAGGAATTGTCTTGTCCAAATTGAGAGACACAAGAAAAAAACACACAACTTCAAAACAAACTAAATGTTAATGTGAGTCGTGTCTGAAAAGTGGAACAATTGCCTTCAAGGCCTCTTCCTTAATAGGATTCATGACCCTGTAAACACTCCTCTGGTTTCTAGGTGTCTTTCAAGATTTCCATTGAATCCCAGAAGTGTCCATCGCATGGCAAGACTGAGAGCATTAAGATTAAACCACTGGGCTTCACTGAGGAGGTGGAGGTGGTTCTGAACTTCATCTGCGACTGTCAATGCGCCACAGAAGGAGAGCCCAACAGTGAGAAGTGTCACGAGGGCAACGGGACCTTTGAGTGTGGAGCCTGCAAGTGAGTATGTAGTGCTGTATGTAAGCGCTGCTGAACCGTGAACCATGGAGCCTAAAAGATCTGCAGGATTTCAGTTTCCAACCACAACCATAGCTATTTTACTAGAAAAGAGAACTACTTATTAAAGAATACCAGGTGCAGTGATACACTGAATGAATAGCTGCTACATGGTTCAATAAATTATGTTTTTTGATTCCCACACATTTATTGTACTTTGTCTTACTGAATTTTACTCTGCTCATAATGTTCGACTCTGATGACACATTCTGACTGAAATGGTTAACCTTCTATTTGTCTGTGTCAGGTGTAATGAGGGACGTATCGGGCGTCTTTGTGAGTGCAGCAAGGACGAAGTGCGGACAGAGGACCTGGATGCCAACTGCCGAAAAGACAACGGTACGGATATCTGCAGCAACAACGGTGACTGCGTCTGCGGCACCTGCGAATGCAAGAAGCGGGAGAATCCTGCAGAGATCTACAGCGGCAAGTATTGCGAGTGCGACAACTTCAACTGTGACCGCTCCAACAACAAGCTCTGCGGAGGTGAGGAATATAAAGAAATCCAGTTATTTAAGGGGCTGACACTTGTTTTATTGTAAACTCTGTGATAACTCTTGCCATTGTCTGTGCTTTACCAGGACATGGGCGCTGCGAATGCAGGAAGTGCATCTGTGATGCCAACTACACAGGCAGTGCTTGCGACTGCTCCCTGGAGACTGCCACCTGCCTCGCCAAGAACGGGCAGATCTGTAACGGACGTGGTACTTGTGAATGTGGAATCTGCAAATGCACCAACCCCAAATTCCAGGGTCCAACCTGCGAGATCTGTCCCACCTGCCCCGGCGTCTGCACGGAGCACAAGTGAGTCGGAAGCTTGCAGTTTATGTTCTACAGTTAACAATCTGTAGATACTGTATATTATACGCAGATTGCACTATATTTTATGCCCAGAGCATTTAAATTTGGTTACTTTATGGCCACCACATTTTTATTCTTGATGTGTGAATTCTTTGAAACAGCCTTAATGTTGGGGCATAAAGTTTACAGAAACGATCATTGCGATTGTTAATAATAATTTAACAGTTGTAGAGACTTTATGTTTGGTATCATGTTCCTGAGTATCCAGGCATGCAGTTCACTTTACAACTAACTTCACTGCTCCTTCCAGTATATGCTGGGTCTGTAGTGAATAGAATGCAACATGCAGAGTGAATCTTCCCTCCGTCCATGTTTTCAGAGATTGCGTGCAGTGCCGAGCGTTCGAGGCCGGTGAGAAGAAGGATTCATGTGAGCGCGAGTGCAGCTACTTCCATCTGATGAAGGTGAAGGATCGTGACAAGCTGCCTCAGCCAACAGACCAGAGCTTCCCACTGACTCACTGCAAAGAGCGAGACGCCAACGACTGCTGGTTCTACTACACCTACGCCATCAGGAACGACACCAAGGAGGTCTACGTGGTGGAGACGCTGGGTATGACTGGACTGAACATTTAGCATGAATGAATATCAAAGCAAGAGGTGGTGTTGTCTGATACATTGAGTAAGAAGCTGTTTGGTTGATAGCATAGTTCTTTTTATATATTACACTGGAAGATCTTAATTTAAAGGTATCGTGTCGGGGTTTTGACCACTAAGTGGCACCATTGAGCAGAAGAAACACAAGAAACGCAGCAATGCACCAGCAAGAAGAAGAGGACGGCTGGCTAATAAATGTAGTTGTAGGTTTCAAAGGCATTTTAAAATTTGTCTTTGCTAATGATTCGTGAAGATGGAAATTAGTCTCAAGGATCCTCACAAGCCATTTTGGTAACACTAAATGTAAACATTGTGCTACAAGATGAGGGTTTGGTTGAGATTCCCCCCTTTAATAAATGAATGGCAGTGGTAGTAGTGGTGATCATATTTTTTTTTTTTAATACAATTTAAAACTTATTGGTGGCCCTTTTTGGAGAAGGCCCTGGGGAGAAGAAAAAGGTATAAAATCAAAAGGAAACTTGTACAAGTGAGGGTGCAGATAAATACCAGGAAGGTATAAAAACCTTCCTGGTATTTAACTGCACCCCCCACTTGTACGATTAATATTTAGTTACTTCAATGCTACAGTCTGTGTTAAAGCTGTGACATAATCATTGGTTTGTTCCCCTTCATTTCAAATGTAGTTTTGACAGGTGGAGTCATTCAACATGTGGTTTCTGTGCATTTTGTCTGTTTCAGAGTGCCCGGCAGGACCTGACATCATCCCCATCGTGGCAGGTGTGGTAGCAGGCATTGTGCTGATCGGCCTCGCCCTGCTGCTCATCTGGAAGCTGCTCATGATCATCCACGACCGCAGAGAGTTCGCCAAGTTCGAGAAGGAGAAGATGAACGCCAAGTGGGACACGGTGAGTCGGTCCCACCAGAGGACCTGGAGCAATAAGTCATTGGGACTTTATCTATCGTGCAGCTTTACTCTTTTCCACTGTTCAAATAATGTGCACCTGAAGCCGTGGCTGTTACGTTATTTATATCTGCAACAAGATTAGAATGTTTACTGGGGGAAATGGTATTCTGGGTATCCTTAAATATGTTATATGATTCTTTTTAGACTTTACAGCTCATAAACTTCCAAACCAAAAGGTGTGGAAACAAAAGAGATTTAGACCAGAGTAAGAAGGAGGAACACTTTCAGACATGATCTGCAGCTCTGTGGCTCTCACTCTGTCCTCACCAGCCTCGGCTCCATGCAGCTCTGTTCAGTCTTTATTAGCTGAGGGAGCGCCCTTCCCCTCAGCTGACGGTGCTGCCTCTCACTGTCCACATGGTACAACCTCCATAAAAGGCAATGAAGCAGAGAGAGATTGAGGGAGGGCTGCTGGTTGACCACTGATGGAAAAGCTCCACTGCTGCCGGCTGCGTGGAAGGATCAGCAGCTGTGTTCATGGCCTGATGGCAGGAAACAAACAGGAAATGAAAACATTATCTGACTTTAGTTACTTTAAATAGTACTTTAGTTACTTCACCACTTAAGAAGAAGGAAATTGATACGTCGCAAAGTTGTTTCTGTGAAAAAGCAACTGGTTTCTCCCTTTTAGGATCTTTCATAATTAACATGCTATAGCAAGATGGACTGTGTTACCAGGGATGTTTTCAGGGTTTGTAGATTTAGTTTATATGGTGAGTCTTAATTATGAGTATACATTTTCCCACAGAGACACTCTGGGGTTTAGTTTTTTGGCTAACAAAACAGGAATGACGGAAGGAAAAAAGTAAAATATACAACAACTCTCATATTACAGGTAACTAGAGATAACGTACTTCTACAGAGGAACCTGTCATTACTGGCATGTTAGAGATGGAAGAAGAAAATAACGTCATGATGGTGATTAGTTACTGTAAGAGATGTCTTTCTGACCTTTTCTGCTCCCTGCTGAACGTTTTCCTCCAGACGTTCATGTCTGTCCTTCACTCTGATATTTCCTGCTTCTCCTCATCTCTTTCTCTTCTGTTTTTCCCTTTCATCTTCCTCCTTTTCCTTCTCCACCTTAGCAAGGGAACCCCATTTACAAGAGTCCTATTAACCAGTTCCAGAATCCCAGCTATGGGAATAAAGGCGCTGCTCTTTAGGTCAAAGTTCGTATCGCCCGTTGGCCGTGTGTACGTGCATGTACTTTCTGACTTTATGTGACTGCATGTTGTGAGATTAGCATGCTTACCAACAGGGTACTGGTGCGGTATGTTGCTCAGTTAATAATAATGAACTAACACTAGTAACAAAATCATTTTATTTAGAAGTTATGATTTTTTATTTGACCATTTTCTCTCATTTAGAACCTCCCTATTTTTATAGAGTATGTCGCTGTCCAGTGAAAACATGTATCTCTAACTTTGATGATATAAATATATGAATTGTTTTTGATAAAATGAAGGATTAAATGCTCCTACCCCTTAAACTAAATAAACCATTTAAAAAACAAAAGAACTCAAAGCTGGTGACAAAGACAATGTGGCCGCACGCTGGTCGCTGCCTTTGGTTGTTTGCTGTGATGCTGCTGAGCTTTGTGACGCCTCCGAGCTGACAGGTGCTGTGATTTGTTAACCTGCTCACACCTGCCGACTCACTCACTCTGGTTGTTCTTCTCTGTTTCTCAGGGCGAGAATCCAATCTACAAAAGTGCCGTAACAACCGTCGTCAATCCAAAGTACGAGGGCAAATGATGGAGCGTTGCCTTCATTGTGACAACACTGTATGGAAAAGAACACGGGCTGGGGTGAAGGGAGGGGCGGGTTTTCTAATGCTCACTGTTTGTTTGTTATAGTCACCAAATGATAGCAAAGCATTTTGCCACTATTTCAGTTTGTTTTACTAACTTGTTTATTTCCTATGCATCATCTGAAATGTGTACAGTCTGTATAAATGTGGGCTTGTTGGTTGTTTTTGCCTCTGCGGGACTTGAGAGAATGTGTTGGACCGCTTGGTAGTTTTTCCCGCCACAGGACCAGCCAGCTAACAGAAAGCCTAGCTGTGCTTTTTTAAACGTTTTTCTAGAACCATCAAGCCATCAGTGTTTTGTGAAGGTGGAATTGGATGTTGATAACGGGCAACAGATAAAGAGCTCCTATCCAAGTAACCATGTAATGTTGATCTATCAGTCAATGCTTCACACACACACAGGTGATCTTAAGAAGGTCTGATTGTGTCGAATCATTTTGACGGAATGGACGTCGCTCTGTTTTAAATGTCTCTGGATTGAAACTCTTCGGTCTGCGCCAGCAATGAAATGTACAGTATGTTTTGGTTTCTGTGTTAAGCCATATATGTGTTCACAGAACAGGATTGAAGGCGTTTGTGTGATTTTAAAAAATAATAATTTTAATCCATCTGAACAATCAATTGAAACGTGTCTTTATCTAGAAAAAGACGTTTTCTTGGGCTGTCTTTTCTAGAGTAAAGGACATCAGTGTACAGTAGTACTGCTGTTGGGCTCCAGGTGTAACTTGCTTAATTTAAAGCCAACTCAGGTCCTTAATTCTTCACAGCAATGCCAAATACACGCAAACCTGCCTTATCTGCTAACGACATTAGCTTGTTTTGAAATGCCTTGTTTTATTTGTAGGATATGAACTTTTTTTTAATGTCTAATTCCACCCAACTCTTTCGTGGTGCCTCGATCAAACATTTTTTATTGAAAAGAAATGCAGATTATGTCATATAGTTTTAAAGATCAGTGGTAAGGGAATGAACTCTAGATCTCTAGAAGTTTTGGGGTTTTATAAAGAAAAAAAGGCTTCGCCTGTCACCATTGTTTTTAAGTGCCTTTTTTTTTAAATTTCAACACATTTGCAATTCTGTATTTCTGAAATTATTTATTGAATAAACATTAAAAACAATGTACCCCAATATTGTTAAAATATTTGAGCGATGACTGTTTTGTGGGTTTGTCATTCTACTCGCTGGTGTGTTCACTGTGTCCTCACCAGGAGGCTTGTTGGTAATGTGCTTGAACCTGATAGGGAAATTGTGAGGATGTGAACAAATGATCGTTCAACAAAACCCAGGACAAAGGACAAAGCAGGTTATTGATTCATGCATTCCTCGTCCTGACGAATGGAAGCAGTGGAAACTGCATGCTCGTTCAAATGAGTCAACAACGTGAAATGTATTTGCCAGAAAGTTTGCTAAATGTTCATGTTTAAAGAGCACGACATGTTTGAAGTAGTTGCAGGAGTTGATCTTAAAACGGGAACAATGTTGTAAAACAACAGCTTAGTGGTGTTCATTCAGCCACCTTTATAACAAACTCGGTGAAAACATTAATGGTATAAAAGGTTTATTGTGACCATGTTTTACCCCCATCAACTCTTCATGAACAGAAGTAGACTGACATGACGCTGAGCAGGCAGGGGAACTGTGTAGCAGTGGTTTTATTTCTGCTCAGCGAGGTGACTAAGAAAAAGCATGAGATGTGCTTAAAAAAAGTTGCACTCGGGTGAAATATGTCATGCACCTTTTGAGGCGGACCGTGGATGGGTCGTGCACGCCCATTTTCACCGTTAAACCGTCATCGTTTCAAATGGAGAGACCGCAGTGAATTGTCAGATAAGTAAAAGAAATTGAGCAGCATAACAGAACTGAAACCTGTGTCAAAAACAACAAACAGCCCGGTGTACAAGTATGACTTTAATCCAACATAAAAATCGGCTAAGAGCTAAAGATCCTCGTCGTGACATTTTCAGCCAATCACGTTGCGTTCCATCCGTGGAGCGTGACGCCACATGCCCATGGCTCTCCACAGGTGATTGGTGGCCTCGGCTGTCCAATCACAGGCCGTGGTTTACAGCAAAGTTGTTAACCCCCAACAGTAGCACTTTGGTTGCCACCTCTCTAGTTTCAGCCTGCTTTACATCGACAGGAAAACACACTTTCTATCGACCGAAAAACGCCATTTGACGAGGTGGATATAAAGCGGACAGCTGCTCTTCCTGCCGGGACACCGGCTGGTCGTTTGGTTTTTATTCTGATAAACAAGAAGAACTAGCCTTGGCTAACGTTAATGTTAGTTGGCTCCTTCTCTTGCTAGCTGCGTCGTGTTGCCTGGCGTTTTTTTTT
>JAVQJL010091970.1:0-13294 GCA_036024295.1 Nannoperca obscura
GGCTGGTGATGAATCACAAGTGCTATAAGCAAGTACATCGCTGCCAATGGCAGAATCAAAAGAGCATTAAATCTAAGAACAGATTATCTTTGTACATTATCAAATACAATACATTCAAAGTAAAAAACAATTCTTCTACAATATCGTACAATATGCTATACTTTATAGAAAAAAATGTGTCATTTAAGTGCTGTTGTATTCCCGGAACAAATTAGTCTTTAGTCTTTTCTTGAAAGTGGCCAGAGAGGTTACTTCACAGCACTTCAGTATTTACACAACGCTAAACGCTAAGCCAACGGCTACAAAAACAACTGCAACAACACAAAAACAGCTGCTACAACAATGCATCATTTAGGCTATTTGCAGTGGACTCCAAATGAAGACATTTTTAGCTACACAAACAGTGAATACCAGGTTTTTTTGTCAGTAACTTCGAAACCAAGGGTTTCTCCCGCAGTCATTTAACACTGACACTAAGCCATCATACAGGTGACAAAATCCATCATATAAGGGGCAGAGATAACAATTCCTCCACTGACTGCAGTGTAAGGTAGAAGAGCACAGGTAAAAACTAGCCTAGTACTGGATATTTGCCAGATATACATTTTTCCTACTTCAACAACTTGGCTGACCATGCATAATAGCTCTAAGTAGAAAGGAAGATCAATTTACATAGATGTGTTTTCTTTGGGCAATACCAACATGACCAGGGTACGTTACATAATGTCCAACCTTTAAAGGCACACTCCAGCTATTTATTATTGTTCTTCCATAAGTTTGGGGGACTTGTGAGACATAGATTCAAAACATAATGCTTAAAATTCAAGCAGCAGAGGCCAAAGATGTCCTTAGAAATATCCTGACTTTCAGTCTCTAGTATGGAGCAAACTCCAAATACACTGGATCCTACACTTCTTATAATGCAACACAACATTATCTTAGACCCTCCCTGACTTGTAAATGCCCATGTCTTTCTCAATTCCACATCCACAAGTTTGTAACACAGACTACACATTTCATCAGGGTTATTTTCTCAGACTTGACAAAGCTCCTCCAGAGCCACAAACGATATTATTTAGTTGTACTAACCATGATGATAACTTGATCTTATTATGTAAAATTGGTGGAGACCTATATTGTATGTCCTCCTGTCTACACACCACACTCAAATCTCTTCTTCATTCTTTCCCAGAACTCATTCCTGTTGACTTGCAGGTGTCACAAGATGTCTGTTTGCCATTCTAAATTAATGCAGAAGTATTAAACTTCAATGATAGCAACAGTAAACCGCAGGTAAAGAGCTCAACACATTAATATAACTACTTGCCTTGCATAGTCTAGTATACCATTCAAGTAATGACTAAAGAAATAGTTCAACATTTTGAGAAGTAAGATTTGCTTTCTTGCTGAGACAGACAGGAAGGTCGATACCCCACTCTCAGACTGGTATTGATCTTCTCATCTAACACTTAACAAGAAAGCAAATGAGTGTATTCCCTTTAACACCTTTAACACAGACAGAACGGTGACTAAACTAGTGACATGTGGTATGTTTTATCTTACATACGATGCCCCATAGCCAATAAGAATCACATAATTTCCATGGCAATGGCATTCCTAATACAAAATATATAGCAAAATGCAATATCAAACTCTAGTCATGTGAAACCCAGAGGTAACTGCAACATGTGCGTGCCTATTCTTTGGGGGCTTCTTTGGAGAGGTGGGTACACCAAATCAAAATAGCTTTATATATAGAAGGTTAATGATTTGAAAAAGTACTGAAATACCTCTCTTCATTTATGGATGTGGGGAAATGGTGAGAGTAAACAACAATTTCCATATCCGTCATCTCACTTGTTAAATGTGAACAAAATGTGCGTGGGAGTTTGCTTCACAACTTGATCCTGGTGAAGATCCCTTGGATTTGAAACAATCAATGTGGCAAAAACAAACACTTTTTGGGAGAATTACAGCAGTGTGTGATCTCTGTTCTTTATTTATCTCTTTTCAGCAGCTCATCTGCTCTCAGAAGCTGAATGTGCATATTTTTTTCCCTTTCAATCCTCTGTGGGATAGCATTGCAAATCCCCTGAAAACATCACTGAATCTTACCTGCCACCATTTAAAGGTTTCATCAGAGAGGACGCTGTTCCCCCTGGTCATCAGAGGGTGGATGGACTGATTGAAGCGCTCAGCAAACCAGGGGTCGTCCTCCAGCTTTGTCATGCAATGTCGGCAGGCGCATAGCCCTTTGGGAAAAAAGTTGTCAGACAGGCGAAAAGCGTACTTGAAGAAGTAATGCGACGGATCCCGGAAAGTGTAACTGAACAACAACGTTGTAAATGTAATGATGCAAAACAGGAAAGCAAAAGTCCTGATTTTCCTCAGCTTTGGTAGAGACATGATCAGTCACAGTCACAGTCAGTTGGCTGGGAACTTCAGGATTGCAACGGACAAAAATAGCATCATGATAAATCTAGAGTCCCAAAGATGTGAGGAAAAAAAGTAACCCTGTTGACCACATGGTGCAAGGAGCACAGATATACCACTGCTGTCCCATGAGCAAACCCTGCTGTTCTTATTTTTCAGTCATGAACGTCCAATGATGTAGTTTCTTTGTGGATTCGTATCAGCCAAAGGAAGGTAAATCCACTGTGTGATTCCGTCAGCTTGATGGCTCCAGGTTAATCAGAGTTTAACGGACTGCTCAGATGTTGACTCTGTGAGGTCAGTGACTGACATGTCATCTGTTCTTTAATGATCCACCTAGAAAGTAAATAAAAATAAGTTCAAATAGCTCCAAGATAAAACTGTCAATGTCTCTGTTACATCACACGACTAGTGTCTGTGCACGGCTGTTCATTCTTCAAGACTGCCAAATTACACAGGATGTATCTCTCAACTCTTAAAAAGACCATCAAACACCAAAAATGTCTTGAATGATTTTTTGCTCTCCTGGAACAAACAGGCAACAACCTTAATCATCCTCCCACCCCTCTGTTGAGAATATGTCAATAACTGGAAGCAGCCTTTGTTAACTGAGATACAGCCAAAGTCAAAATGTGTAACTCACTGATGAACTGGGATAATACCAAAATAAGTAATTAATCCAGTGTCACACTCACAAATGTGCACAAGGAGATTCACAAAGTGTACATTAAGGAACAGTTTGCAGTCATTTTATTCTTTCTTTGATGTTCTTACCCAATCCGCCAATTAAAATGCATCCAATTCAAATGTCCAAACAGGATTTAAAAGAGTTTTTATTTTAGTTCTTAATAGAATTAGATAAAAGTAATGGATACTGTAAATGGTTGAATTAGCTAAAAGTAAAGGATCAATAGTAAAACTAGCTAGACTAAAGTAATAGACTGTAAATACATAGTTTTACTGCTAAAAGAAACGTCCGGACTGACATTAATTTGTATCAAAAAACAATATGCACTTTTATATAATTAAGTTTGTAATCAGTTCAAATGAACACATTTGGAAGATGACGGGTTTCTTTTGACAGGGCTGTGGGCGTACATCTGACAAGAAGGGTTGGGAACCAGTGGTAAAAACCATGTTTGAGCTATTGAGCCAACACAATCAGTCAGAGACCTGCTGGTGACAGAATTTCCCAGAATAAAATACAGTAGGGGAAGGGTTTTTTTCAGACCCCAGCTTTTCATGACTGACAAAGCAGGCAGACCTCCTGGGGTTTCATTTTCAACATGAAAAGGCCACCTCTGCATTTAAACAGGGCCTGGGTTTTATTCTTATGTGCAGCTGTATTTAGCATTCCACACATGCTTCTATAGTTAGCTAACAGCAGATAAAGCGCTATCATCATTATACAGGGTGAGACTTGAACCCTAGAAAACATGCTACATGCCCTTTGCTCTTAACAATTTCTGAGTGAGCCCTCCATATAGAAGATTTGTGGGAAACTCCATTACAACGAGAGAAAGGCTGCAGGTCTTTCCTGATTAGAAATTGATCAGGTCATTCAAATTCCACCCTGGAGGGAAGCAAAGAGGATTGGGGGTATGACTGGCTGAGAAAGACACAGCAGTGACACAGCTTGCCTGTTGATTTCATTCTCGCTATCAGAGCAGAAAAACAAACTGTACAGCCGTTTATCAGCAGCACTGACACAGGCCAATGCACAGGAAGGCTTATAAGTGATCCTGTCTGCTGTTTGGAGCTCCGTAACTCACAGCAGACTGCAGATTTGCATACAGCCCAGGGTTGGTTATTGTCTAAGGCAGCAAGTTTGACAAGGATACCTGGGGACACCTATAATGGACACTTCAATGAATAGGCCTACTTCTATAAAGCAGGCTGTTGACTCCACTCAGTTTGAAGCCTCTTGGCATTAAGGGCCCAGATAGATGTGAGAGTGAGCAGAATATATTCTCAAACAGGTGGCGACTCCCCACTTTTGACAACACACCGGCCATCATTTCATTCTCCTGACCTTGTCCGACTGAAGGCTGGCAACCCTGCGCTGATCAAAGTTTGCTAAGCTGACACAGCAAAGCGTCTGTTCACACTTCAGAGGGGAGGGAGAGAGGAAGAGAGGGGGTGGAAGGCATGTGAGCTGTTTTTTTTTTACCCTAATCTTCAGTTTTGAGAAGTCATCAAGTTTGCTGGGTGTAGTTACAGTAAAGTGTTTTCAGTTTGTGTTGTGTGGAAATTGTTTTTCTCCCTGGCTTACCTCTGCTACTTGTGAGCAATTTCAGAAATCAAAATACTGCAGTTTTGAAGACTCTTATGTATTGTCTACTTGCGAATGGTATTTCTGCTGAGCTCAGAGAGTACGCTTGCTGAGTTGGACCAAGTCTCTCAGTGGGAGTTAACTCTAAGGAGTAACCTTGACACTTGACACAGACGTGCGTCTTGTTGTTACATAAATGTGATGGTATTTATGTCATCTCTGAATAAGCACATAGTCATTTTTACTTAAAAGACACAACAGCAATCTTACTAGGTCAGACATAACACTTCCAATATGGCACTGAATTAGTCTGAATTAAATTATGTCACATTAATGGTTAAAGCTGCAGCAGCACAAGGTCAAACATTCACTTATAGAAATTACATGCACGCCTTGTTAGCCTTTTTAAGAATACTCTATACGTATATCTTCTAAAATTGCTAATAAACCACAAAGCACATGGAATAAGACCATTTTAAGTTGTTGAGGATAATCTTCTCATGTTAGATCTATAAAAAAGATTCCCCTCGTGTTGCAGGGCAAAAAAGATTAAAAAACAAACTTGCACGAATAATAATCAGACCAGCTGTCGTCATTCCAGGCTGGTGCACTGTTGTGCTTTATGGTGAAACTGAAACTGGTGGGGGGGGGGCTGAAACACCTCACAGGTGCCAAATGTGAGCATTGTGGCTTCGTAAAGGTCCTGTTTTATATCTTGAGATGATGCTTTCTTTTAAGAAAGTAATCTACCAGGAATGTGCACTTGCATTTCCTTGATTGGCCATTTGTGGTTAAGCTAGGTTCAACTTTTTTTCCTGAATGACCCTGCGTTCTGTTCAAGAGAGTAGCTGCATTATTTCACATAGGGCTTATGTTGGTATGAGCGCGGTCTATAGATGAAGGCTGCATGAGAAACATTTACATAACGAAAATCCACTTATAAATGACAAAAAGTCATTACTTTAACATACAGATGAAGCCAGCACTGTTACGTCTGTCATGTCCGAAAAGGCCCTTAAAAACCCTTAATGTAGAAATAAAGTAGCCTAACAACCCAATTTCTTCATATGAAGAATACGATGCCAAAGCCAGGAATAAAAACATGAATCTCTGCTATCATCAACATTCAATATCTGAAGCTGCACCAGACAGGATGAATAAGAAGAGATGTTAAAGGCAATACAGAAAAATCCAGAGGGATTTTCAGTGAAATTTCTGCTCCATAACTAATAATATCACTCAGAGAATAAAAAATGAAAAAGCTCCAGATTTTACATTTGATGGCATCACTTCTATGTGTCTCCATGCTCTAGTCTGTGGCTTTGGTAGAGAGTATTTCATTTTCACAGATATTGACTTTCACACAGTCCTTTATTTAGATTTTTTTTTAAAGGGGAGGCATGGTTATGTGTTTTGCTCAAGCACACAATGAGGATTCTATGGACATTGAGAGATTGAAAGGTGTCGGCCTTCTCAGAAGATTTAAATAAAAATTGGTTCTGAATCCAGTTCATAGATATGAACATGGAACTGCGTAAGTCGTCAGATGTAGTTAATTAAACTAAAGGTGGATTGTATGAAAAAATATACAATATAACTGTTACTTTGTGTTCTTCAAACCGTGAAGCAAAAACCCTGTTTACAGTAAAAAAAAAAATCCCCATCTAACTTCAGTCTTTGATTTCTTTGTTTCAGCTGAGGGTAATGCATGGTTCTCAGAGGGATGGAAACAGTGTGTGAACCCTGGTTTCATGAAACTCTTCCAAAATCCAGAGGACAAAATAGGAGATGCAGTGGTCAAATTTAAAATGCAGCTGTGTCTAGCTCCTGACATTTTCAAGGTGAGAGGTTTTATTTTTTGCCCGACAGCAATGTGTTATTTATACATTCTTATACTGGCATAGTGTGCTTTGCTAGCTATTGATGTTTGCACATCCTGATTTGTGTATGTGACCAGCATCCTCACACAGGTCACTGGACTAAAAACTGCCATTTGCTCTTGCTTTAATTAGCATCAAGGCTGGAGACCACTGCAGGAAATCTAACTTAGTTATTTGTCAAAGAATACAGTTAATGATTTATTTAAAACATGTTTCTTATTGTCCATGAAAACCAACAATAAACTGATGAGGTATTGTCTCTTTATCAAAAATCAAATGTTTTTTTCCTCCATTGTTGTTTGAAAACTAACTAAGACTAAGAGTCTACATGCTGGTGGCTTTGTGAGGCTATAATTACACACAGTGGTAGTTTGAGCTAAATGCTAACATGTTCAGAGTGACAGTGCTAACAGGCCGAGGACCAGCGAGTTCACCAAAAACAGTAGGTAATTGCGGCTGTAATAATTTTAGCGTGTTAGCATGCTAACATTTACTAATTAGCGCTAAACAGCAGGCAGATGGGAATGTTATAAATTTTGCAGGTATTTGGTCATTAACTAAATAATTAAACAGAATGTTGAGTTGAGGAAAGCACTAGAGGAAAAGTCAAGGGATCACAAAGATCATTACAGTTCATCCTGAGAGAAACATGAATGTGTGCATCATGTCATGGATTTAGCAAAAATTACACAAGGGCATATCACGTCATTTGACTGCATGGCCATGGCATGTGTTAGGCATGGTATCTTACAGGCTGTTACATGTAGTTTGATGAAATGATGCATCTAACTGGTTGCATGTGTGTGGAAAGTACTGCTTTCTGTGTCCTTGTTGTTGTGTGAATGATTGTGATGGTAATAGCTAGCTATAGCTAGTGATGCTACACAGCAGCAGATATTCAGCACTAATCTTCCATTTTCATCATCAGCTGCGTCTTTAATGTCCTTGTTTCTGTTAGGTTTACTGTTATTAACTCTAATGAACCTTTACTCATTTGCCCTGGCTCAGCAGATGATTATATCTCTAATTTTATTATTGCAAAATTGTATTATCCACCCACTTTGACATTCGTTCATTGCATTTCCACTGATTACTGCAGACTCTTATTCGTCACATCCTTCACACCCATCCCTGTGCCTGTAGTTGCCGGGAGCAATAAAGTTCCCCTGGTGTATTAATTCCCTGTGACGCTGCCTTATTCACTTCAGGCTGGTGTCACTGAATTCAAGCACAGAGCGCTGCAGTCTGAGATGAACCTTCACACTATGATTCTGAGAAATTCCACTAGCTCCGACTTGCCATTTTAACCCCTGTAACATACACTTTCTCCTCTTTTCCCCCTTAATTAGCTTTAATTTCGGAAAAATCATCTCATCCCACCTTGTCTCACAGTATCATATATATTATGTATCACCTTCTTCAACCTTTTCAGTGGAGCTATATGATGCTTACACTGAGTTATATATTCAAACCCAAGACTCAATGTTTTTTTAATGGCTGCACCATTCCATCAAGTGAAAATATTCATTCAGTCTGACATGTTTGGTATCTCTGGATACTTTGGCATCTCCACCAGAATTTTAAAGGAAATTCTGCCAGTGTCAATAATGTTTACAGCACAAGTCTGTAATGACTGACCCACTGTTGGGCCAGTCAGTGAGGTTTAGAATGTAGTACTAATATCCAGGCTATAATATTTTCTGATCAATAATTTAATGTTTAATTAATGCTGTTAAGGTAGAATCCAGTACTATCTGGGAACTTATGGATGTATATAATAAATATTTCAAATTGATTTTTTACGAAATGAAGCTTGGTGCTAGGGCTGATTGATTATTCATCTTTACTTTTGATGCCAAAACTGATTTTATTTATTAAAAAGACAAACCAAAGACTGTTAATATCTGTTAAGTCTATGTTCAAAGTGTTCTAAACTTCTTTTACTGATTCTGTTTTAACATTTTCTATGCTCTGTTGGTTTTGTAATCTCAGTCTGAAAAACTAAAACTTTTTGGGAAAATTTGTGAATGTGTGCCGTAAAGCTACTGGCGTTCATTTAAATGATCTTCACTTCTAAATGATCGCTACTTGTATCAGGTCAAAGCTACACAGAATGTTGCATCTCACTCTTTTATTCAGCAACTATTCTTCAGCAACTGAATTTTTAAACAAATGATCTGGCCTGTTGCTAGCTGTGGGTGTGATACAGTGCCCCCTTTTCTTTCTCTCATTTATTCATTATTGCTCTGTCTGATGGTTCTGGTGACAAGTGACAATGACATTAGTGCTAACCTGTGTATAGGTATGTATGTCTGCAAGCCAAATTGCCCCTTGTAGACAGCTTTACTCTACAGCATCTTACAAGCTGTAGAAAGTGAATGTTTAAGCCAACAACATTAGATTTTTCTAATAATGGTATCTGCCTAGGCAGATTCAATTTACTCAACCGTTAATGATTTGATTTGGTGGTTGTGTCTGTTTGCTGTTTGTAAAAGACAAACAGACCTAAAAGATATCATGAATTTTAGAGTGAAAATGACCTCCAGTTATCACATCACTGGCGGCTTGTCACCTTGAAAGCTCTGAATCTGGACATTTAGCGTTAGTGGTCAACGTTCAGATAACAAAACTTTTCAGACGTGACTTACCAACTCTTTGTCTTCATCATAACTTACTAACTGTTCTCAATAAATACAACACCACTTCTGATTGTCATGATTATATTTGAATATTACTGATTATACCGATGATGTACTATCTTTAATGTGAGCTAAACCGATTAGTTTTCTCTGTCTGACGACATGTATTTTTTTTGACTATGTAAAAACAATATTTTTGTGATGATGCTTGGTACAGTTATATCTTCCTTAATACAATGTTGACCACAAATTCAGGCATTTAGTTTAAATAAAATAAATATTGCAATTTAAATTGTAATCGGAATATCATTCCAGAAAAATATGAATAATATATATAATAATAGATAGAACAAAATACATGAATATGGTAATGAAACCAACAAATGTTTATAATACACACATGATATGAGGGGCACAGTTTGTGCAAACCAATTGCTCTTCCCAGCTCAGAATCAGCCAGTGAATGATTTTCAGATAGGAAAGCCCCAGTTGTAATAAAATCAGACTCAGGTATAGGTAGCTGCAGCTCCAGCCGCCCCTGAAAATTGGTTTTGATGTTTAATATTGAATGGAATATCTCCAACAATTTTGCATGCAGTCAAATGCTTTTTCCCGCACTTCCACTGATAGCAAGGTGGACAGAATGTAAAGCAGCTCTGATTATTGATGTGTGTTGTCAACCACATTCTCCATCCAAAATGAGACGCCTGTCCCATTAATCATTAACAAAGCAGAAAACGTGGGATGCCTCCAATGGAATTAAATGGGTAGTCCATTTGCACATTTGTCGACACAGAATATGTGTTCCCATGATGCTAGGTTTTCTTCCTATGTTTTTATCTCTGTTTTTTCACAAGGCCATTTTGCATGCAGACAAATCCTTCCTGCACTTCCACTGATAGCTAGATGCAGCCAGGAAGAGAATGTAAAACAGGTCCTGGTATTAATGTGTTTTGTCAAGGAAGTCCTCCATCCAAAAGGCGATGTCTGTCCCATTAATCATCAGCAGTGGGGAAGGTGTGGTGAGCCTCGAATGAAATAAACCAGGCAATTTGCATTTCCGGCATCATAAATATGTCTACCATGATGCTGATGATTCTTTATGTTCAGTGTATTTGATCAGAGAAGATGTGAAAATATGAGCCACAAAAGGAGATCAGAGGGTGATGCAGCATGTTTACAGAAGGCTGACTACACATGGCAACAAAATAGCTTCCAGTGTGGATGAATCCTCCAAGGATTTGAGAGATTTGGCAAACACCTAGGAAACATGTTTCAAACAGAACCGTTTCCAAGTGCAAACGTTCCTATTCATCTGTATGGCTGAAGGATGCTCTTTGTTAAATTTCTGACAATCTTTATTCAGATGGCAGATCTGTCACTACAGTACATTAACAAGGCTTTTTTTTTTTTTTTTGCTGTACTGGATGATTTCTCTACCGGTGGCAGTCAGATCCACTGAGGAGCTTAGTCCCTCTCTGATCTTGTTCCAGATCCACTTCTGCATTTGAAAATATCCACTTCTGTCAAGAAGAACATGAAAAGCACACTGTCCTCTCCAGAGAACGACAGCATTGGTTGTTTGTTCAAACCAAAGTACTGTGGCACAGGCAGGAAGTGGTGTGATGTATTTACAGTGGAACAAAATTTTAACATGTGGAAGTCTGGATGGATTGTGCAAAGTGGTTGACTTCCACTCAGAAAACTGCAATTTGCATTCGTCTTCTACCAACACTCAATCATGGTTTTTCCTCATAACCTTAACAAAGGAGTCTTTGTTGCCTAAATGTACCCAAAGCCTAACCACGAGGTATGGCAGATCAGAAAAAACTCATGGATTGATCAATATATTTTGTTGTGCACTTGTCAAGAAGCTGACTCTAACCCTCCATCTGACAGTGACCATAACATTGTACACCTGCAGGGCATTTATATCATGTTGATCAATACCAATGACTTGATGATTTCTGGCTGTCTCAGTTCAGTTTCTAGCTTGTGCTTTGTTGTGGAAGAAAGACTCCCTGCTCCCAATGATCCCAATCTTCTCTCCCACCTATATGCAGCTCCACAGTGGAAGATGGAGCCATAGGTGAGGAACACATCTAAGATGTAATGGTTAAAGGTCTTTTAAGATCTATCTTGTATATTAATATTTAATAATGCAGTGTGAAAGAGTTGCAAATACAACTGAACCCAATGAGAATCAGAGCTCCAATCTGCACTTCTGCGCTGTAAGACTTGGTACAAATGTTTGTAGAGACATTCATTTTCCTAGACTTTGGTGATCTCCTGACTTTTTCTCTAGTGCCATGAGGTTGACATTTTAGTTTTTTATTGAAATATCAAAATTGAAAAAACAGCCAGGAAATTTGGTACACACATTCATGTCCACCTAAGAAGGAATTGTAATCACTTTGGTGATCCCTTAACTATTCATCTAACATACAACTTTGACCTGATGATATGCTAATTAGCAAATGTTAGCATGCTAAAACACATGTGTTATTCTGTCCAAACAATTAATGCTAATTAATTAAGGAACCTTTGCCTATAAATAACACGCAATGTGTTAGATCTGTGCTGTTTTCTAGAAAAAAAAGCCTTGGTGTGTTTGAGCAAATACAGGCTTGCCTGATATAAAATTGGGGAAAAGATTAGAGAATAAATATCTGTGTTATACTCCAGTGCCATTGGAACTTCCCGTTCACCCAATCCAGCCCACTCTCCTGCCTGCCCACTACATTCGCTTTTTAACACATACATTTTTCTACCCCAGAGATTTATAAGCTTGAGCCAATTTCTACATGATGTATTAATATTTAGCAGCAACACGTCCTGTGAATGCATCACAGCAAAAGACATCCAAGGAAGTGACAGCTGGACAGCTTTTGATGTGAAACAGATAAGGGAAGTATGAAGTTTTCATTGACAGACGTTTGACATGGCAAGTTGGAGCACATAAAGTACAGTTAGGCTTCTCACTAAAATATGCCCCAGTAGTAGTAGTAAAGGCCAGGATATATAGATTTCAGTTTTGGTGGAACTCACCAATGCTCTTTGTTGAACTTCACATGTAACGAGCTGTTACTGAAAATTACTGACTTCCAGCAGTAGATGTGTGGGCCCCCAAAAAAAGCTCTTCAGCCAAAAATGTAAATGAGACAGTCGCAGTACTTTGCATGCTGTTTAGTAGGACTTTCAATCGGGTCTGTGATGTTAACTAGCTTTCTCATCTCTGTTTATGAAAATGTGACGTGTGCCAGTAACACAGGAGGGAGGGATGGAGCAGACAGGCTTGTGTAGGAGGAGATATTTTCTACCAGTGATGCTACAAACTGTGCTTGTTCCCAAGAGAAATACGATGGTTAATGGACTTATATATACTGTGTCTATATATAAAATAATGTGTGCCACCATCGTACATAAGTGCTGCTGTGCATTTTGACCAGTTATTTGTCCTCACTTTAATAAAAACAGTCCTAACGTAGTTTTTTTTCACTCAGAATTTAAAAAATCTGATAAAACAAAAATTATTTAAAAAACAATATTCAAAAAAGTACAACAAAAGGCGATATTTAACATAACACTAAAAGTCATTAGGTGAGTTTGTGGATGTGCACAAAACGTGTACATGCATGATATATACTGTATATATATATATGTATATGTGGGTACGGAAAGTATTCAGACCCCTTTAAATTATTCACTCTTTGTTTTATTGCAGCCATTTGCTAAAATCAAAAAAGTTCTTTTTATTTCTCCTTAATGTACACTCAGCACCCCATCTTGACAGAAAAAAACTGAAATGTAGAAAATTTTGCAAATTTATTAAAACAGAAAAACTGAAATATCACATGATCATAAGTATTCAGACCCATTAAGGTGACACTCATATTTAACTCACATGCTGTCCATTTCTTCTGATCCTCTTTGAGATGGTTCTACTCCTTTATTGGAGTCCAGCTGTGTTTAATTAAACTGATTGGACTTGATTAGGAAAGGCACACACCTGTCTATATAAGACCTTACAGCTCACAGTGCATGTCAGAGCAAATGAGAATCATGAGGTC
>JAVQJL010091973.1:0-23449 GCA_036024295.1 Nannoperca obscura
TTTCTTTAAAGTTAAGACTAGTTTAAAGTCATCTTCATTGAAAAGTACAGTGCTTTTCCTTCAAAAATAAGGACATTTCAATGTGACCCCAAACTTTTGAACGGTAGTGTATGTATGATTGTCATGTGAACATTTGGCTACATTTGACCCAAATAACTCCTGTGGCTCATCGTTGTTTAGTGATTAATGTTGTGGTTCTGTGGCAGAAAGCTTAGTGTAAATACAGTCCAGTGTGTGAAACATTGGAACTGAGATACTATTTGTCCTTGGGGCAGAACCATATCTCTGTAGGCAGAAATACCACTGCTGGAATAATGGACAGAAACTAGATAATTGTGCTCCCTGGACGCTACATGACAATCAATATGAGACAGCAGTGTAGAGTGACAGTGCTGGAAAAACTAGACAGGTGCCATTGAAACACACACATCTATAATAACCAATATGTTGTCTCAACATTACGAATCATAGAAAACAAGATCCGCTGACCCTTCAGCTGTCATGGTTGTTTTTGTTGACGCCTTGCCTTCTACTTGGGAGCGCACACAAACGGTAGACCATTAGGATCCTTGAAAGAAAGAAACCTTGCATGTCAGGAACAATTTAATGCTTGGAAGGCACAAGCAGCAACTTCCCCTCAAAACGTTATGTATTTGATTGTCCCAAATGATTCATAAAGCGTAATATACTGGTGACTTGTTATTTGAACGGACAGTGTAAGCTACAAAACAAACACATTTGGACTTCTCTATTAGATGTAATCACTTGAAATAATTAGATGTTCTAGTTGTTTTGTCTGTGCAGGGCACAGAGTGAACTGAACAATGAAGCGAGACATTTTCTTAACCTTGATTACATCAGATAGCCAGTTTTTTGAAGTAGGGATATTTTGAATTTGCAGGGAATACACATGGAAACAGTAAAGCCTCTACTACCTCCTGTCAGGATGAGCCACACACTTAAAAAATATTTTATAAAGGCAGATAATATGGGCCAGCAGAAACAACACGGTTTGATATTTCCTTCTAAAAAATGCCCTCCTTCCTTTCTTAAAATAAGGTTCACTCTTGAAACCAAACCCTTTGATAAACTAATACTGAAATAAAAACAACATTGCAACCTCAGCTGTGCAGTATATCCTCTGAATCGTGTTTTGGTTTGAAGGCAAACATTATGGAAAATAATACTTTGAAGGCTGAAAGAAGCCAGGGAAAGATGTGGACGATCATATTAAAATTGAACTCATACCTTTTTTTTGAACATCTGACACCAGCTGAATGCCTGAATTAAATACGAGGCCTCAAAGCGGCAACATTCAAGATTTAACAGAAGAACGAGTGGTTCTGTGCACAATCTGTGCGCCTGCAAGAGAATTGCAGAGGTGGACCTGAGACAAGTTAGTGGGTGACTTTTAACAGCTACAGTGTGTGTGCAAGTGTCTATGTGAGTGTGTGAGCACGTCAGGACAGTGTCCAAATGTACAAATCATGGGGTTCGATTGGAACAACGAAGAGAAGCTGACTCAAATGATCGTAAATTCTGCAGACGGAGATGAGACTCAGGTTGGACTCACTGACGGTGCAGAGCTGCTTTCAGGATCTCTAAGCCAAACTAGAGACGCATGAGTCTGTGTTTGTGCAGTGCATGAAGCGATCCACTCTATCCCTAGCTTTCCACACATCGAGCTCTGGATAAAATCTGTACATCAATCCATCCATCCCAGACCTGAAAACAACTGCTGTCCTCTGCTCTGGCAGCCTGCTCACCAGTCGTCTCAGTGCTGGCAAGTCAGGCAGGCAGCTTAAATCATTCCAAAGATCTACAGAGTCCTCCCCTTTGTTCCAACTTTCCATGTGTTTCTCCTGTTTCTCTTGCACTCTGTTGTCTCTTCTTCCCCCCACTCTCTCTCCTCCCTGTCTCACCCGTTTCTATCCCCCCCATCATCTGTTTCACCTCTCCTCTATCCTCACATCCCCTCTACTGTTCTGCGCTTTCTTCTACAGCTAACTCTTACCAGATCTATACCGCCCAATTGAAAATATTGATTCCATATGAAGCGATACGGAGACAGAAATAAAGATCAGTTACAGGAACGAAGGCCTTGGGGGCTGCAATAGAAATAATGCTACAAAGAGAAATGGAGCAGAGAGATCAACAACCGACAAACAGGTGGAGGAGAAGAAGGAGGAAGTTTAATTTAAACTAAAGTAAATGTATACCTGCTTTGTAGGAGACAGACAAAATACAAAGAAATTGAGTGTAAATGTTTGTGAGTTTGACACAGAGAGCGGGGGAGCATGGTTAAACATTTGCATGTGTGGTGAGACATGTGGCCACCATTACTGACTCTTGGTTCATGGAGGACATTGTCCTATTTTACTCTCTCTCCTACATTGGAAGACATTTGATGGACCACTATGACCTCACTCACATGACTGAGACAGCTGACGTGGTCAGTAGGCTAGTTTTAGATAGCCTTATTAGCTTGTACTGTAAGAAGTTCACGATTGCTTTCTGGGGGAGAGTCAGATGAGAAGATCAATACCACTGCGATGTCTGTACGATAAGTATGGAGCTACCGCCAGCCACAAGCCAAAAAGGTTGCGAGTCACTAATGTGGAGGTCTGGAGGTCTTGGTCCATCTGTGCTAAATAATCATCAAGGAGGTTGTGCAAATGTGTGCAGTACGTGCTGGCTTACTAAGTTCTGTCTCTGCATGTTTACAGCGCTGCAAAATACTTTGTATAGTTTACTGTAGCAGATGCATGCCAACACAGTCACTCTGCCACCACTGTTTCTGAGCACATGCCAGTAACAATGCTTTCTGACTTTAATGATAAATGATGCGAACAGATTTTAACATTTAACATGTTTTGATGAATCACTGGATCCAAACACAACTATGCCTGAGAAACTACAATTATGGAATGACAAAGGAGAAACAGACAGACATGCGGGGAGGCAGAGACAGAGAGGGAAAGCTGTTGTTTTAAACAGATGGGAAAAGCTGATAGAAAGTAAGTGAATGCAAAGAAAGGACAGAAGAAAGTGAGGGATACACAGGGGGAGACAGGAAAAACATCCGCAGCCCAGCGAGTGAGCCGGCGGGAAGAGACACAGAAACATCCTGGTCGACTAACACACAACACACACTGTCTATGTGTCTGTCTATGTCCGTATTGTCTTGTATAGTGTGTAAGTGCACAGGCATGCATCTGTGCCTGAGAGGTGTAGAGTTTGGGCAGCTGCTGCTGCTGGAGCCACAGCTGGTTCGGGCAGCAGATCAGCAGAGAAAGGAACAGAGGGGATGAGAAAAGAGGAGGAGGTATGGGAAAAGGAGGACGAGGAGGGAGAGACACTCAACGAGGAGATACCTGTCCCTATGGAGAGGCTTTGGGAACAGGAAGAGGGGCTGAGGAGCAGAACAAGGAGGCAGTTGTTGAGGAAAGCAGTTTGGTCCTGTTGGATAAGGTCTGGGAACAGACTGCGATGTGAAGGTACAAACAGTCACCAACACTTCTGGAGCTTATCTGGAATTCAGCATTAGGCACTTTCCCAGACACTGGTCCAAGGACAAAGTGGTGATAGAGACAAAACAAACAATTCGTCTCCCAATCAGTTTATTTTTTCGTGCCCCCCATGGCTGCATTATGTTCCAACCAGTAAAAGTTTGTTCTTTTCACAATGGCACAAGATGAGTTGTCAGCGTGGAAATACGATTGTTTTTGTTTCAGTTTTCACACCCCGATGGCTAACAATTTGGAAACAGATTTGCTTCTGGCAGTGGTGATATTATGTTTTTTGCCAAAAGTAAGTAAAATACCATGTCAGTGTCCAAAAGGAAGTCAATCTTTGGAGTAGTTCAGAAACGATTGAGTAACAAGAGGTTAATATCAATAGGACAGTGACCTATGGCAAGTTTATGCTAATGGATATTTGAGCACATAATGCAATTATGAGGCTTATTTTAAAGGAATAGTTTAGCATTTTAGGAGCTATGCTTATTCACTTTCTTCCTGAGAGTTAGATGTACAAAATTGGCCCCAAAAATACAGCATCAGCCAGGCTGTAGTCAGTGCCATGACACTTGGGTAAAGAGAATTACTGTATAAAATAATACAGTAAGATATACAGTATACAAACCATGAGAAATTATGTTCTATAGATCACGTTATATATAACATATACCATCCCACTGTCGGAGAGGGAGGTTCTTCCTCAGTGGGCCTCTGCATCTGGATCCCCTAACGTGACTGGGAATCCACTTCTTGGGAATGCAGCATTCCTAAGGAGGTTGTTAACATTCCTTTTAAACTTACTGAATCAGCACAGTACAGCTGGCTCCGCTTGCCACAGCATGCCAAGATTGATGGATGGGGGCGGGCTGAAGGTGCTGTGTGTATTTGTATGGCGCAGTGAGAACACGATGCTTGTGTGTGTGTTGGTACAAAACAGAGACTGAGTGTTTCAATGTAAGTCAAGACAGGAGATCCTCAGTATGAAAGAAGCTTTCACATTCCTGACCCCTTCCATACAGCCTACTATAGGGTAAGATTCTCCATGTTCCAATGATGGTAATAAAATGTTTGAGCTGAGCTACACATTAACTTTCCACTCTAGTGACAATTGTGCCAGTTACTTTTTCACTTCCTGGCCACATAATACGGTCTCACCTGCACAACTTTGCAATGAAATTGCAAAAAGGGTATTAACAACACATGCTATTTGGTCGTTGTGGTTAATCTAATCTTATCCAGATTTTTGCACAGAGACTGTTTTGTGCAAATCTATAAAGATTTTATATGAGGAAGAGTGCACATACTCACAGCAAAGGCATCATATGTTTATCAGGCCATCGTGACTCCAGTCACAATAGTCTAAACAGTGAATATTTTAGTGGCACTGGGCAGATTTTAACTTGCATATTTATAAATAAAAAATAAAAAAAAGGTTGTACTCTGGAGCTCTATCAAGGTGAAGTTTACTTTAAACAAACCAAGTGCTTCAATGAGGTAAAGAGTGTACTATGCAACTGCCATCAAGCCTGTGATGCCTCCTTTAAGTCAAGTTGATTTGATTGATGTCAATTTAAGTTCCAACCCAGCTGCCTTCTCCAGCTCACACTGGGTGAAAGGCAGGGTACACCATATAGATATTACATGAATATATTGACCAGGTCTAACATTAATGGAATCTTTTATTTTGATTATTTATATTATTCATTATATTATTTTCAACAGTGAAAGTGAGTGAGACAGACGCAAAGAAAGAGATGAGGACTAAACCTGAGACAGCATTTGGTCCAGAAAGTAGTCTTTTATCTGGAAAGAGCCAAACAGCCTGGGTCAATCAGTGGCTCTGAGGGAAGCACTGAACAGCTTCCCAGTCTGGCTCCTCTTGATGAGTGAGAAAAGTGCCAGCAGAGACAACACACTAGTTAACCTGAATCCAGAATCCAGACAGCCTTTCAACACCTCTCTATTCCAGTTTACATACAAACAAACATAAATTTCAGTACTTTAAATGTTGCTTCTGGTGCATGGAAATAACCAACATAAACAGTGAATGTTCCATATTCGGTCTGACGTTTGATTATCTTGTCATGTTTCCAAATTATGTTTAGCCCTAATTAAGATGGCAGGTAGTAATGAGTTCCTTAAATATGGTGCACCTAACTACAGCCACAGAACAGTACCAAGTACTTTAGCTTTCGTTTTTCACAAAGCATCAAAAAAGATTGAACCCTTGTGAAGAGCATCGTTCTCATAACTGTGGTCAAGAGTAAACATGCCTGCTGCTCTCTTTTACAACACAACATCTGGTGTATTAACTGTGAAGAATGAAAACAAATTACAATTACTATTGGACTTTTTAAATGAGTACCCTGCTGATTTAAGATTGCACTCTTTTAACATTTACTCATGTCAGTTTTAAAAAAAGAAAATCAAAAATGATGCAGCAGAACCAGCGATATTGTCTTCTTTATTCTACACATTCTTCGTTTTTGTCAAACAGTGTGCCTACAAAACCCATAATGCAGCTTGACTGCCGACAGTTCGATTGGAGATTTGGATTTTTTATTCTAGTAACAGCTAATGTAACTAGGAACTGGGAGCACCGGCCATTTCACCCCAGAGGTTGCTCATCATCTGAATGTCATCACTGTGTGTTCTGTTCGCTGGAGAAGAAGTGATGGTACGTACAGCACACTGACTGACATCAGAATACCAAGTACAGAGAGACAACAAGCCTCTCTGGCTGACAGATAAGATACAGACATGGTAGGGCAAGCATGCAACGGGCTGCTAGTGTGAATGATGTCACTGCCTAGCAGAAGTAGAAGACCCAGTGCTCTTAATTAGTGTGCACAATACACAAACCCTGAAACTGAAGCAGTTTAGTGGAATTCAGCCATCACTAAATGTATTATTTACACTTACTGTAAACTTTCTTACATCTTCTGTGACAAAAACCTAATAGTCAGTTTCTGTCAACACAAAGGCAACTTAAGAGTGTTGATTCTTTTTACCTTTATACTTTTTTTTCTCTTGTTGTGAAGAAACAATGCCAAATCAGTTCAAATATCTGACCAGGAAATTAAAATAATAAAATTGAAGTAAAAAATCATAGGAGCAATAAACAGCAACATTGTGACATTTCGAAGGGCTTATACCAATTAATGCCTATTAGCTACAAATTCACAATTTTGAGCTTTCAATACTTTGTAAGTAATAGTTTGTGATTTGGGGAAATACATTTAGTCTCTTTCATTCTGAAAGTTGATGAGGGTACGCTAAATATTAAGCTACAGCTAGCAGCGAGTTAGCTTAGGTTAGCTAAAAGAAGTTAATGGTCTCATTCAAGAAAGACTCTAGTAGCATAAAACCGTGTCTTTTCGGGGTTTTTTGCTTTGTTGTTTGTACAGATTAAACAAACAAGATGTAACATTTACATTTTTGAGATTTAGAGGAGCTGTTAGGCGGATTTTGTTATCTTTGGACAGAGCCAGGTTAGCCGTCTCCCCGTTTCCAGTCTTTTTTGTAAGCTAAGCTAATGGACTGATGGATGTAACCTTATATTTGTCAAACAGAATATGAAAGCAGTATCGATCGCCTCATCTAATTCTCGGCAAGAAGGTGAATATGCATGTTTCCCAAAATTACATAAGAGAAAAAAACACAAGACAAAAAAAGCATCAAATCTTCACAACTGAGAGGGTGGAACAAGAAAACGTTCACCATTTTGCTTAAGAAATTAAGATTAATTAGAGATTAATTATTAATCCAAATATTTTATAGTCTCATTTTCTGGCTGTTATCTAATTGATTCATTATTTCCTCTCTGCTCTTAACAACCTCAACACAAATATGATCTTTTAGAAGCATTTTGGCAAAGGTAGATCCTTGTTTTCACTCCACATCCATGGTAACACTTCGACAGTTTACAGTCTACACACTGTCTCACCACTGGGCGGCTACAAATGTAACATGGACTTGAATCAGACACTTGTGTGCACATTGAATGTATGCACGGCATACATGAGGGGCTGCATGCAAAAGCACATGTTTATAAAAGGCAATGTGGCTAGGCAGGGTTCTAGTCTGAAGACTCTAAAAACATTACTCTGAGACAAGAGCAGAGACTTGCTTTGTGAGAGACATACATACATACTCTTTTTTTACTCTTGGAAAGTAGGAATAGATTGAATTCAAACAAAACAATATCATGAGTACGGATCTGAGCTGTATTTTGAGCTGAGTCCAAAGTAATTTGATTGTCATGGAGTATGCCTGTGAAGCTGGCGTGACCGTAAAGTGCATTGAACACATTTCCTCAATGGATGTGAAGTGGACTGCTTTGACAGCAGCAGGCCAGGCAGAGCAATGAGAGGTGGCCTTTCATCCTAGCTAGCTGTTAGCTTTGGCAGAGGGACAGCAGCTCTCAGCCAGCCTTCCGGCCCGCCTGTAAACTGGCAGCACAACTGGGGGCAGGGAGAGGATAGAGTGAAGGAGAAATGAAAGAGAGAGTATATAAAGCATTCCGTGAGGATAATAAATGGTATTATATTGTATTGTAGCACATAAAAGCCAGGCAGGAAGGCCGGCAAGGAGCGCAAAAAGACCATTGTTTCCTCAGTTTTCTCCCTTGAAAAGAAAATAACGTCTCTTTTTTAGGTCTAAGAGTGGAGGTGCTGAAGCAGGTGGGCAGACAGATATGCAGACAGGCAGGTAGTGACTCAGACAGGAAGTTACACAAGCCAAGAGATGCAGGCGGCGAGGCAGACAGACTTGCAAATAAGGAGGTCGCAGACAGATGAGGGGAATGTTCTTTTTGTGTGGCTGTTATTCTGCCGAATACCAGCCACAGTAGTGTAGTGGTATCCATGGCAACATGGCTTTGGCATTCTCTGTAACGCTGGAAAGAGCAGCGAGTACAGAGGAGGAGCGGACAGCGAGTGGATGCTGAGATTCACACAGACAGAGAAGGAGTTCAGCTCGGTGCAGCGTGCACCTAGGCGATATATCAATATTTATCTCATATCATGGCAGTGATCGTCAATGGGATCACACAGGAGGCTGCTGTGTGTCGCTGATACCTTGATTACCACTGAAAACTGTGCATAATTACACTGTTTATTTCTAACAGCTGATTAAAACTTCTTATTGCCATCTTGAAATCAATTGATTAATTGTTGTATCACAGTATTGAGTATTTATTTGTCAAAATCTCCCTCTTTTAAACTCCTGCGACTTATCCTGCATGTAGGGGAATATACGTAAAGTCTAATTGCTTAATTTCTTCCATGTAATAACACGGATGAGAGAAGTGTGACTGTGGATGAGAAAGGTGTGGGTGGAGCATCTTCAACTGCCATTTCACTGGGCCTTCAAAACAATGAATAAACTGTACAAACTGTTCCGCAGCTGTGCCATTGTGTAACATCTTTAAGTCCATTTCAGCCAGTCATCTTCCACCTTTGCGTGTTTTAGTATTGCAGTATTGCAAAGAGGAAGTGCGTTGGCTTTATTTTAAGTCAGGACATTAAGTTTTGATTCTTACTAATTGTGGCGCTGTGCATTCTGTGAATTTCAGACACCCCAGCTCTGAACAACAACACGTTTTCTACCAATTGAAAGAGACATGATGTAGTTTCCATCCGTGTTGCATTTAATATGCACATGTTACATATCACACATGTAATCTTACTGGTCTGTTTGACTGCTGTGATTTGAAGAGGACTGAAAATAAATATGCTTGAACAGTTTCACTGCAGCATCTATAATACGAGAAACTCTTGCCTGATTTTATTGTGCCTGGCAGGATAACAGCTGTCTTTAAGAGACGCGAGAAGAGCAGGGTAACAGGTGAAAAGCTTTGTGGTAAATAATGCATCAGCTTAACAACGTCAAACCATCAGAAATGTTTTGTTTTATTAAACAAAGCTGTCGGCTCTGATTGTTTTATTCTCATCTTAATTCACTGGATTCATAATAAATCATTTAGTTTTTTTATTTAGTAACTACTACAGCAAAACCAGTGTGGGTCAAAAGGAGGGCATGAGGGCACATTTTTGCCAACTTCATTTTAATCTGAGCCAATGAAAACCTCGCTGGTTAACATGTTGGACTCTGTGATTGTGTTAGTGTGTATCTCTGCCGTCTCTGTGTGTTTCCGTTAGCTGTAGTGATCCAACAAACACGGAGAAACATCAACAGGCGTGGGGACTGTGTGTTCCCCGTGTGTGCTTCTTGGCAATGATTTCAGAGGGGAACGAAAATGAAATGTATTTAAGTTAGGCTGAGTTCCTTTTCTGACATTTAGTTAGTGACCAAAAACAACATTTAACACACAAAAACTAAATCCTCATACCCGAAAAGCCACTTGAAGTTGTCTCACTTGTGCCCACAGCCATCCCAGTTTATTTGTTATGCTTACAATGCTGTGGCACAAGGCAGGCAAACACACAAAGACACACTACTTGTTTGGAAGTGGTGTTGTGCAATAACAGTGTGGCTACTATTTTAATTTGTAGCCCTGTTTGTTTTCTGTTTTGAGGACAGAGAAAAGAGAACGGGCTGCGAGTCAAATGGCTCGTTGAATCAAACTCTACATCTGACACTAAGCAGAGCCAGGGAGAGGAGGAAAAACAAGCACGTGCACCAGCACACACGCACGTATGCATGTGCCCACATTTAATATTAATTAGTCAAGGATGTGATTCAGATGCAAAAAAAACTCTGCCTGTGTTGTGGTAATGAATTAAATGTGTGTTTCCAAAAAGAAAAGGAAAAGGAGTTGGATTATGGTTCTATTAATGCTATTATAGAATTAGTCTTCAGGGCCAGGGGTGGATTCAGGGATTATAAGATCCATGTGATCCTACCTTGCATCCAGCATTTGTCCTGCCCTTTGTGAGTGGTGTGGTGGAGCAGAGCTCGATGGCCTCGGGCTCGTGGAAGATCACCGTGGGCAACGGCTCCTTCCTCAGTGTCAGCACATTTAGCTTGGTCTTCAGCATGGTCTGGAAGTGCTGATGGAGAAAAGAGAGAAACACACACCGTGCTTCAGGCAAGTTTACAATTAGTACCAGACAACTATAAGCCCATAGGATAACATTTGGTTACCTTACTGCCACTGCTGGAGGCTCAAAAAACATTATGCATTTAAGGGTTTTTGTCATTTATAGGTAATAGGTAATAGGTAATAAGAGATGAGTGTCGCAATCTTTGAGTTCAGAAATATACCAGATTTATCTTTGCGTAAATGTGATGGTAGAGCAGAATAATGCTGCTCAGAGCTCCATAAAACTTTTGTGAGGCTTAAAGGATTTAAAATACCAACAAAAGACATCAGAATTTTAACAACGTACCAGTGTGAAATTCAAGAAATTCATTCACCATGGCACTATGGCCAGAGATGGCAAGAGACTTTGAGAGAATATATGTAACATATGTTTACAAAGAACATGGGTTCCAATTTAAAAAACTTATTATTAATTAAAATATATTTTCTTTCTGTTAATGTCTATTCATTTATTGTGAGTCTGTGTCACAGATGTCACAGATAAGGATAAGTTAAGTTGCATTAAATTGCCTTTTTTGTATAGTTTTTACATAACTTTAAAAGGTTTTGGTCTACCAAAAATGTACCGTATGCAAATATGCTTAAAAGCATCTATCCCTGTCAAGACATGAGTATACCACATTTACAGTGTGTTTACACACACACACAGAAAACAAACATCAGTGGTGGAAACTGGAGATGAAGACTGGAAGTGAGATGGTGTGAGAGGTTTGTTTGGAATGTGAGGAGCAGATGAAGGGAGCTCTGCCCTCGCTGCCTCCATCAAAACAAGAGAGGAGCCCCGCCTGCTCTCAGACTACAGCCCTGACTGTTTCCTGAAGCCGAGCAGAACCACATGGTGGATCTGGACCCGGCCCTGTGGAATTTCTGGGCTTCCTCGAAACAGTGAAGACAAAACTGAGTAGCTAATGAAATCGGGACTACGTACATTTCTTTTTTTTTAAACAGGCATATGGCACGTCTTCTTTGGCTGTGTATCTGCAGTCCATTGTCAAAGATCACATATCACTGGCAGTTAGTCAGTTATAATGTCTTATACATGGAACCTTTGTGATGAATACTGCACCTGCAGGTGTTTTGAATCAGATTTTTTTTATATATTTGTCACTCATCTGTTTCTTTGCAACACAGTTTTGTTTAAGTCTGCGGAATATATTTAACTAGCCACAGTTGCCTCAGGGGATTAAAAACTACGCCATGCCGGGGGAACTACTGCGGTTTTGAGTGAATTGTCTTGACAAGTTTGTCTCGACATCGATGTAGCCCCTCAGGATGAATTATAATACATTTGGTGATCCCCTGACTTTTCATCTAGCGCCATTATTAGGTTGAAATTTTAATTTATCCAATACCTTCTGCAAAACATCAGCCTCTGATGTACATTGTTTTGAGTGCTAATTAAATGTCAGCATGCTAACACATAAAACTAAGCTCAACATCAGGATGCTTTCATTGCCATTATGAGCATGTTACTGTTAGCATTTAACACACACACACACATTTTCTGCTATATAGATTGCATTATATTAGATAGATTAGTTTTAAAAATGTGTAATAACATGCTAATCTAGTCATCTAGCCTCTTGTTAGTGTCAGATTGTTTAAGACTACTGTTTTGTTAAGTACAAATTACTTTTACAAATGCTTCTATTCACTTTTTTCTTTTTCTTGTTGGCACTTCAAAGCTGTTTTCCATGTTGGACTTGCTTTATGTCAATTTTTATGCAACAGATGGTCAACATTTTCAAGCAATGAAAACAGCCAATTCTGCCAGGCTGTCGTCAATCTTCAGTGTTTGTTTGTTTGGTAAAACCAAGTAGAACATCCTCAATCAACTTCAATATATAGGTTTGGTGTCTGGTTTCTAAATTCAATGCCACCACATCAAATATTGTAAAAAGCACACATTCATCTCAAATTATTCTTGAGTATTCTTGTGTATTTTCTTGCATTGGTGCTTTGTAGTTTTTCCTCATGTTCAATTACATTAATCTGACTTGTCATTTGGCTGCAAAATAATATGTATACTATTTTATATTACCCCAATTAATAATTGAGTTGTCTCGTGAATGTTATAATTTGAAAGATTTCAAATTGTCTTTATCCTCATCTATGGCTTAAACAAATTAGATGTTTGTGTCCTGTTTGCCTAGCATTGTGTTCATAAAATTTGTGAAATAATCTATGTACAAATTATATGTTACAAAAAAGGCTATAAAAATGTCACACTTAAGGCTAATTTAGTGCCCTCCAGCTAATAGGACTAATCCTGTGATGATACCCTGCTGTTCATCACACAACCTGTCGGGGCAGAAACAGGACCACTGAAACCCCAGACGCAGCCACCCAAGGGAACCTTCATGTTGAGAAAACAATAATAAAGAAAACAGGGAGGGGGACTGTCAGAAAAGAACGCAAGGAGATAATGCAAGAAAAAAGCAAGTAGCAGATGAAGGAGAAAAGGAGAAAAAGCAAGATGGAGTTGTGAAAGTAAAGACACATGTGTGTAAACGCTCGCTGACCTCCGCGTCAGCTCTTTACAGCTTCCTGACAACGGCTCACATTCCTGCGGTTGGCCCCGGTACGGAGAGGAGAGGGGAGCTGGGGGGCCGGTGGTGGCTCTCCCCGACTCCTCCACCCCCTACCAGGAGCAAAAGGCCTGAGCGGAGGGCCGCTTCTAGAGTAACTCTGGAATTCTATTCATAATATTTTCACTACATTTTAATGTTTTTTATTTCTCAAGTCCCAACAGTCTCCTCATCAGCTTACTGCTGTTATTGCTTCTATTTCTGACTTTCACTTGGACCCAGGCAGGTTTTCTGTCTCCACCACTGAGGCAGTGTGGGTTGGGGTCGCTTTTGACCTGCTTACAAGACAAGGAATCGTGTCTGCACTTCAGACTAATATGCTAAACAATGGCTGCTGTCGCAAGAAAACCTCAAATCTCCAAATAATGGTTCTCTTTCAGGATTATGAAAAACAAGCTTGTTTTAAGATTGAAACTTCAGTAAGCACTCAGGAGCCTGGACTCCATACATACTGTGTAAATGTTTGATTTTAGCGAAAGCCTCTACATGTCGAGTTTTTATATCTGAAATTATTTTGGATGTCACACAAAATGCTCTGCTTTCAGTGTAGCTCCAACGGAAATTTCCAGTGTTAGCAGGTTCATGTTTGCAGTAGTTGATACTACAAGTCACTGACGGGACTTGAGGGGTCACCACAATCCACACAAATCAGAAATCTAATGGCAGGATCTTTAAAAATGTCCCATTCGGGGGTTCGACACCAGACACCCAACAGCTCTCCACACCATGCTCTATACTCTTTGGGTCGTGTCTGGATCCTAAAATGAATTTAATAGTTTGACTGTGACGTTTCCAAGAATTTTCTTATCAGTGTCAGTCCGCATTTTCAGAGTCAATGAAGCGCATGAATTCTCCTCAAAACGAGATTCATGGGTACCAGTTCACATAACATCACTGAGTTTCATTTACTCAGTGCATCTGTTAATTATTACAAAAGGTGAACCTCTATAGAATATTCATCTGCTACAGTCGCAGAGTCGAGGTATACTTTTTTTTGAAGAGGCGAGGCTACACAAAATAAACACGTTAGGCTAGCGGTGTACACGTTCATCTTGGATTCAGTTACTAATTATTCACACACCTTACCAGACAAGGACTGTGTGTAATGCACGTGAATGGAAAATGTTCAATGCTGAAGTTTTTGATACATCAATAACTATTTTGATTAGATGACTGTGAGACTTCTTCACATGGTGCCACTTTCTATCCTTATTCAGGCACCATTTAAACTACAAACATGACCATTTGTTGTGTAAGGTGATAAAGCTTTTTCAATTCACATGCATTTTTATAAAGAAAAATTATTATTAGTAAGTACAAACTATTATTACATATTTTTATAATCCCTAACTTGTATTACTTCCACTCTTTATATATTTAAATTTGGTGTAAATCTATTTAAAGTGTTTGGTCATTTGTAAGCCAGTTATGCCATTCCCTGTCATAACATTAAGAAGATACCTATTTAGCAGCATGACAGTAATGCTAAAAGCATCAACACGGACTCATTGCTACCTGTACCATTAACATGTATTCATAGTGCAAAGAAGTCACAATAAAAAGGAATTTGGACATTACTATAACTCCTACAATGGGGCTTTTACAACAATTCAGTTATTTATATTTTATGGTTCTTAAAATCAGTACTTCCAATAAACTTTATCCCGCAGAATTTTACATAGGCGTAACTTTTTGTTTCTGAGAGAAGAAATAATATTTAAAATTGGCAGGCAACCAAGGTCACCCACAGACACAGTGCTGCTGCCAGCTAATTCTGGATGGCTGACGGCTGTCTCTGATTACTGCTGGCAATCACAAGTGTCATGCAAGACAAGTACACATGCTAATTTCTTCAGAGCCACGACTATTAAATAATTGTGAATTCTGCAATTGGAATATATGTAAATTCTGGAAAATACTTTAACAATCACGTCCAAGCAAGAAATCAAGCAGACAGGCTTTGGAGAGTGTATTTGTCTAGTTTGCCTCCTGCAGTGATGAGCTTAACAGGTCACAGATGGTAAGTTAAACTTTTGGCCCCCTGAGGGAGCATTCTTACAGGAAAGAGGTTCTCGGGTCAATCTCATGGTAAGACACTGCGTAACAGGGTAAAAACAGACCTCTGCCACGCCTACTGAGACTCAAAAAATAGGGCTTATAGGGATGTGATCATGACAAACAGTAGAAAACAGCTGGAAAGAATGTTAAGCAACCAGCAGGAGCAAAGTGGATAGATGATCCGTGTCTAAAAAGCATGGTAATCTGAAAAAAATACACCCCTTGGATACATAAATGGCTACTGAAAACTCAAAACGTGGTAAGGAGCTTAACACAGACCTCAAAACCAACAGTTTGTCAATAACATTAGCCTCAGACACATCAGCATGCACCAACCCAGACGCACATATAGCGAGCTCCACGATGAAAAAGTGTGTTGACTTCTCTGCCAGATGTTGTAGGTCTGCCGGGTGATGGCAGAGAGCAAGACCGTAGGACATCACTGTTTGTTATCAAGTCGCCTGTTTTGCATCCCATCTTTTCACTTTCATAAGAAGAAGAATCGCCAGCCCAAAATTCATGTGTACAGTTACAGTTAGAATAGTACCATTAAACTATTGGAAATAAATTAACAGTGGTCACATCAAATTCAATTTCACTGTCACCAGCCTGAGGTTTAAATCTGGGGGTGACACCTACAATCAGTGTCGCCCCTACCACCACATCATGGTCAGGAAATCAACCACGACAAGTTAGTGTTGATCAGAGCTTTGAAAGAAGCCGGGACCTCATGATTTGTCTGAGGAAGTAAGTAAGAGCGTTAAGCATCACACCTGGAGCTGCACATTGGTCCTCCTGTACTAGCTTAAAGGTGCCCTGTGGAGTTTTCTTGTAAACAAAGTTCTGTTTACATTTATTATTACTCACCAAAATGAATCATGTGCGTGCCTGAGACCTAACAAACAGGTTGAATGCATTTCCTTCCTCAGAAAACATCTGTAAAGTCCATTTTTTTTAAATACTTTGGTACCTGCATTGTTTACATCCATGTTTGCTTGCTAGCAGTCTTATTCTACCGTGCCTTTTGAAGGCACATTGTTTTGTTTTTTGGTCACCTGTTGTGTCCCATCACTCACATGCTCAAACGTCCTTCAGTGTGTGCACGAGACACTAACCAACTGGGGAAACACTTCTAAGAACATTGTCAAATCGCGCTTCTACACTACCTTTAAAGCAGGAGCAACATGTTTTGCTTACAAAACAGTCATCAAACCAACATCACCACATCCCACATAGAAATAGTTTGTGAATAGGTGAGTGTAGAATCATTCTTTCCTTCTGTTGTGCCATTTGCTAGTGAGAAAAGGCACACATGCTAGAGTGACTTTACTTGTTGTCTTTACTTTGAAGCTTAACAAACCTTGCGTCATTCTGGACTGAAATCCAACTCTATCTTGCCCCTGTTTGTACCTCAGACGCCATTCATACACACAAACACATCCTTCCTTCTGTAGGAGGAGGAGGAGGTTCACTCAGCATGTGGTGGCAGATACTTCCTAAAGCCAAACGTAGGATGCACCCCTCCAGTTCCTTGCATTGTAAGGATTGGTCAGTGTAAACCCTTTCAAAACTCTATGTGTTTACAGCCTCCCCCTCTGATCCTGGGACAGTTTACCAGAGGAAATATGTCTGCACGGGCTTAACCCAGAGTGGACTGTGGGAGTACCCTACACTGGGGTGAAACCTGTTTTTCTCAACCGTGATTGGAGCACTAGGGCATCCAGGAGGGAGAAGGCCAATGGTCGGATGTTGTGATTGGTGGGTTACTTCTGCAGGAGGAAGCACGCATTAAAGTATCCAAACCTCAGAGCCTGGGGGTGGCAATCTCTGGCTGACAGTAAAAACATCAACAACTCTTTGATGTAAACAATGAGCCCACAGCAACATCTTAAATAGTCTGCACAGACCCAGGACATAAAAAAAAAGACCTGCTAATGACAAAAAACATGGCGCACTGTCAAGAACATGGTCAATTTAAATGTGTTCCATTATTCATCTGCTATCAGGTAGAAAACAGGGTCTAGTATGTCCAACATATGCACTAATCATTAGGAAAAGGCACCTACTTTTCATCTCTTACTATTTCACTGAGGTTTTAAAGAAAGACAGGTTAAAGGAAAAATACTTATTATAATTCTCCAGAGCCTAAGGAGACATTTTCCACTTACTTATCTGACCAACACAAATGTTCCTAGTTCTTAGGAGAATTAGTTAAAATATGCACAGAGATTTTGAGTATGATGTTTGTCATTTTGTCCAATTAGTTAAGAACCCACTGCCGATTAATCAATCTGCTTGTTTGACGCTCTCATCCAAAAGACGCGTTTGAATTTGGAAGATGTGAGCGAGCTGTTGCAGCCTACGTTTGCCCATAACATACCTCTCTGCGCAGACATGCAGAGACCTAAGGAGATCTGATCCTAAAGAACAAAAACCTAAATTACACAGCGGTTCCATTTTGACTAATGGGAAGTATAGGACTCTCTGTCAAACGCAAATCCTTGAAAAGCCTTGAAAAGGATCACTTCCGCAAGGAAGATTATTCCCATTCATCAGATACGAAAAAACAAACCAGTGAGCCAAAAGCCATTTTCAAATGTGTACTGGCTGAAAAAAACAAAACATGTGAAGAGAACTATGGGAACTTTGTGCTAGTCTGCTCGTGGATTCCTGTTGTCACCGAGGCCACAGTCTCAGCAACATAGCTGTGGCCACAAAGCAACCTCAGACAGACAAAGAGACAGACAGACAGACCATAGGACAGACCTAGAAACAAGTGAAGTAGCAAGTAAAGACGCATAGAGAGTGACTGGTTCTCAACGTGTTTGACCTCAGTCAGCTATTTCTGCACTGTCAGGTCCACATCTTTTTATGTGCTCAGCCCTGTTTGTCAGTGTCACACACATTAAAGTGTAAAAAGTGGAAGCCATGGCTAAAGAAAGAGCTGCTGACAGAGGAGAAAAACATGTTTGGTAGCCCTAGGGATATTAAAAAGGGAAGCATGCTCTTGTGTGTGTATGTGTGCTTAACCTGCCTGCCAACTTGATTATGGGTGTACATGTGTGTGTGCCCAGACCACTGCATATTGTGCAACCTGTCGTTGAACTGACATGGCCTCTGCCTGGGGAGAAAGGGCCCCCGAAACTGATTGAGGCATGTGGTCAGCGAGAAGTAGGAGGGATGGGGAAATGGACGCAGAGAGAACGTTGGACACGGAGAGAAAAACCGAGAGGGGCACCAACACAGGGCGTCACAACACACTACGGTTCCTTCTGAACACTTCTGACTGTCAATATAAAAACAGCTTGCCATTGGTGAGGCGACCTGTATCTCCTCACCCCCACACCTCTATTTATCTCTCCCCCCCCCCCCTCCTCTTCCCTCTGTGAGACAAAAATGCAGCAAGACATCAGGTGTTGCTATGGCAACAGAGGACAGCACAAGTGAGAATAATGTGGACGGATGCCATAGTAAACGAAAAACAACAAAACAGAGGATAATAAACACTAGTCCGTTCTAGATCAGCTAACTGACGTCTTCAGCTATAGAAAATCCCACCGTTCCTGACTCAAAAGAGGTGAAGGATACCCGTCTAAAGGATGGCCGTTGCCACAGTTACAAAGCAGGAAATGGGCAGGTATGGGTATTGTTCTATAACCACTTTTCACTGTAAGGGATTTTCATTTCCGTACTGTTATTTTGAACTATAACCATTTATTTACTGGTCCAAAAGCTCCTGGCAGTCCATGTGGACCACGGGCAATTCATAAGGGTTTCTGCTGTTTACTCCAAGAATAGAACAACCTGGGCAGACTCTGTTTATTCTAATTCTCCTCCAAAGTCATCCATCAAGTTAAACATTTCCATGCAGTGTCTCACAGTTTTGAAGTGGACAGCAGAAACATGCCAAACTCTTCAACTTTGAGCCACAGCTGGTCTCCAGAAGGTAAGCTGGTGCAAGGCCAGTAAGATATCTTTAAACACTTAAGTCTACCTTTTTGCTCCAGCAATTATTGCGCTTCAATAAAGCTGGATACTACACTTCCCAAAATGCAACTCAATAGCGTTTGTCGACCCTCTCTGCCTGGTAATGCTGCTTCCCCGTCACATGGTATGGATGGGAGAGATGGGAAAGATTCCCACGTTCACGACTTGCGTGCGTTCACATCACAGGAAAACTCTAGACTTTTGTATTAAGAAGCTCCGAAATATGTCAAGAGTTTGAGAGAGAAGTCTGGGTTTCTGAGTCATGATTACAACATGAACGTGATGTTGACGTGAACGCTATTTGCAAGTCAGAATCTCGATATTACCACAACTCCATGACATGAATGTGGCATAAATGCACGTCTTTCAAACTCCATGACCTCAATTTGTAAAGCAGGCTTCCTGCAGTACAGCCTCCGAGGCCAAGCTGAGAGAAACCCTGATGTCATTTTATTTTTTCCCAGACTTTAGAAAGCTCCCTCCAGAGACCCTCCAACTGTTCTCACAGGTTGAGTCGCACTCCCCATGAGAAGTAAACTGATCTTCCAGTGGATCATCAGTGGAGTGCCGCTTTAACAGGACAGCCTTGGCTACTGTTTTAGGCCCCAAAAGTTTCAGAATCTGAATCACTGAATCGTTGCTAACGTGACATCCCAGGTCCAGGTTTGAACGTGGTGGACTGCAAATGACAGTTTAAATGTAAAAACAATCAGTACAAGTACATTTGGCAATTTTTCTTTTAGTGTAGCCACGGAAAATGTGAGACACGTGACTTTAAGACACTTGTTGAGCATGACACTCCAAAAAACCCACAGCGCACTGTGCAATTAACCTCAATCAATCAGGTCATTTATGGATTATAATATGTTGCCCACCGGGTGATGGTTCCTGGGCAACACGTGAAGTGGGCATTGCCAGTTACAACGTGGGCGTTTAAACCAATCAAAGAGGCGAGTTTATGGGCCCATTTGCCGCGGCCCCTAACTCCACATCTGAACACCGGAACTCTCGGTTTTAATATTTGGTGATTCCATCTTCTTGACGCCCGGGCAGAAGAGGGGATTGTGCAAGTTCACTTGGCAGGCAGCGTGCAGGCCGACATCTGGAGAGCATTACGTCTGCAGGAGACGCGAAGCCAGGCTCGGTCGGTGCACGGCTTGCCCCTGGATATCAAACTACGTGTCATTAGCGGTGTTTTTTCCCCACTTCTTAACAGGTCACCGGCGGCAGGTTACTGACCAGAGCCTGATCTATTTTCTCCTTTTTTCTTTTTCTTTTTTTTTTGTAGCGATTTCACACAGGGGGAAAAAAAGAGATTAAGCATCCTGATGTGCCAACATGAAGGAAGAAGGCCGTGCAGTTGCAGTCAGTAGGTTTGCGTGAAGATAGTGTTGGATGAAACAGGCCTGTGGGCCAAAATAGCCATTTCATACACTGCTGGAATATGACTGTCTTTGATATTTGAAGAATATCTGCAGCGGTGGACTAGCACAGGAATGCAGCGGAGGTACAAATTGTTGCACTGTGCGTAACGTGAATAGGTGCGTTTAAACGCATCGCCAATTGAGACTCATATATAGAGACAGAGATTAGCAAAACGAAGTGATTTGTTTTTTAACCTAGAGCGATTAACAACACCCGAGTGAAAGACTGCGCTCACAAAACATCTGTAGCTGCTCACAACCCGTAGCAAGTCTCTCCAGGCTGGGGCCAAACACGGTGGGTTTCACTGAGCGTTACCGCGGCTGAAGCGTTGATTTAACGGCGCTGTCCACAGCGAGCGTTTCGCCCAACACCCGCATCTTACCTGCAATCGCTCCGACGCGGGTTGCCACATATTAGCAGAATCAAATGGTCTCCGTCTTCACTGCAGCTTGTTCTCTTTTCGTTGTCCGGCTCACATCTGTTCGCTTTCACGGCTCGCCTCCCTGTCCTCCTTCAGTCCGGACTGGTGGGTAATGAAGGATGTGTTGCTCCGCCTGGCTGTAGTTATCGGACTGGCCAGCAGGTGGAGTTACCTGCTCCCCGTGTCTGCGCGGCTGCTGAAGCTGCGTTCAGGCGCTTTGGGAAATTGAGGCTTCGACCGGAGAGCGTGGATTTATTACACTACGCCAGAGAGACGAAGGACAGAAAGTGGCGAGATTCACACTTCCGCAGGAATGCAGGTGTCGTCCAAATGACCAAAGATATTGCCGTTAACAGTATGATTTGCAACGCAACTAAATAAATGATGGAGCATAATATGAAACAATAGATGTTTTTTTCTATCACATGATAGAATATACATCGTCATATGGCACAACCCTAAGGTATGTGTTGTGTTTCCATCTTGTCCATCTGCCCCTCCAAGTGGCCAAACGTAAATGAATGCTGCTTTAAGTGAAGCACATTTTCAAGAGTAAAATTGAGGGGTTGGTGTAAGTTTGTTATATTGTGTTCGACCTCATGTATTTTGTTACATATTAGTCTAGTGACACATCTCTGGCTAAAGTGGTAGAAAAGTAACTGCTAAAACAATTGAGTAGCTGAGTCTTCTAAGCTAAGTCACCATTATAAAGAGGACTTCAGTGCCACAGAAGATTAGTCATCCAGACCAGATTCCAGAACCAGACCGGGCAGGAATGCACTTAAAATGGAAATGATTATATAAAAAGCTAACATAAATGGCATGGCATTATTTCAGTGGCTAGTGGCAATAAAAAACGTGGTTAGTTTAATCTTCTCTTCTCATAATTCCCAAGTTTCACAAAGGCGGGCAGTCATGCCCACACATTCTGATCTTCTTAAACTTCTTAAAAACAACTGTTACAAAAACATCCAGTCCGCCTGACCATTTTGGAGTGAGATTAGTTTGGTATGACCTTGCTATTCTAAAAGTGAGGTCTAGGAATTCACTGAAGCATCATCCATTATTTTGTGGAAAATGTTAGATGAATTTTACTGCTGCCTTAAATGTTAGATGTATTTTAGCTATTGGGTAATAATTCAATTTTTTTCTGAAAAGTGATACAGTTGTGTAACCACACAACTGATTCTAGTCCAGTGAGAGAATCCCAGTTTATCAAGGCCTTGAAAGAGACTGAGAATCTCTGTAATAGACAATGTGTTTTGGGACCAGTGTCAAGCCAAGGCACTGAATATGCTGACCCTCCATCGCACACAGAGGGCAAAGGTCAATCACAAGACCTTCAAAGCAGACCATAAGCATCAATAACATCTGATGCTCCTACAATGTGTGTGTATGTGTGTGTTTGTGTACACACATAATATATGTAGGTGTGTTGAGCAACATGACTCCACAGTCGCAGTCTGTATTTAGAGATGTTTACATGGGGAACATCTGGATAATGCTTGAGGTCATTGAGGGTGTTCACATTACCAACACTCCATAAAAGGTCTTTCCCACGGCTGACGGTTCAATCTGGTGGGTATGACCTTGAGACATTGCAGAAAAACAGACATGGTAAAGAATTTGCATTTGTTTTCTGGTTTTTGTTCACACTTTTTTTTTTAAACCCACTGTGGATCAGGAGCTAGAGCGGGTCCTCCAGTGACCACAGGTTTGGCCGCGTGAGCCCCACCTCCACATGTCAAAGTGTCACATTAACATTATGTAACATTATGTATGTTATGTTATGTAACATTACATTAACTACAACATTATAATTTACACTTGGGTGTGTTTGATTTTGGTTAGGTTTGGGCAGACAGGCTTTATAACACGAGGTAATGTTGTGAAAGGGTCACAGTTTGGTTAGGTTGAGGTAATTCTCTGGGCTAACTAAAATATGTCCGGGACCGGTTGTGATAGACCTGTAGCCCTGAATGGTGCAGGGGAATTTCCCTGTTCTTTCTCTTCTTTGTAAAATGGGTTGTACTATCTATTCCAATTTTGTATTGAACAAGTTCTGTAAACTGTCACAAATACGACTCACTGCCAGTATGAATAGTTTCGAAACAACCAAGTCGCCCATTGCATCCATTGGTGGCAGCTCTGAATGTGCAGGTGAGAAAGGGGAGATGTAATGACATGATAGTGGAAAGAGGTTGTATAATTTGGCAGTGATGGAAGAGGCATTTAGATATTTTACTTCAGTAAAAGTAGCAATATCAAAGTGTAAAAATACTTTGTTACAACTAAAAGACCTGCATTCAAATTCTTACTGAAGTACAAAAGTATCAGCATAAATATATTTATATATATATATATATATATATATATATATATATAT
>JAVQJL010091974.1:0-12154 GCA_036024295.1 Nannoperca obscura
GGGGCGATTACTGTAACCATGTGCAATTTAACCTGATCGACTCAATAGGTGATGGGACTTTAATGCTAGAAAAACTCTGTTCACCTGAAAGGCTCAGGCCAATATTGATTATGGCAGCATTAAACATTTAAGTAATCACTGCACTTAGTTAAATGATTGTGTAATGAATAATAGATGAGATGGAAGGCGGACAGGGTAACAAATGGTCTGGGGAATAGTATCTGGCCATGTGATATCCAGCCATGCCTCTACATCCGCAAGGACGCTCATTTTTTGAAATGCCTCACTCTGCTGTCTCATGAATCAGGGCGTTTGCCTATAGGGATACTGTACGTACACACACACACACACACATACACAATGTTCAGGAATCGTTGGGGATTCAATCAATTCACATTACTCTTGTGGAATGTTCAATGTGAGTGCAGCACTTATCCCCCAAGAGTTATACTGCTATTTGGCTGTTTGATTTAGTTTTGTAAACAACATAGATTTTCTTAACTAAAACAGCCTCTATTCTTTTCGATTCTACTATATTCTATTGCATTCTATTGTATTTTATTTTATACCCCGAGAGGTCAATGCACTGCAACAACAGAAAACACATGAAAATAGACAAAGCTAAATTTAAATGAAGAAAACATTACAAAAAAATCTAAATACACTATTTTGACATGCAACATAACAAACTGGGCTGCAAATACAGGAAACTCAGTCAAATACAGGAAACATGACCAAATACAGGAAACACAGTCAAAAACAGGAAACACGACCAAATACAGGAAACACAGTCAAATACAGGAAACATGATCAAATACAGGAAACACAGTCAAATACAGGAAACATGATCAAATACAGGAAACACAGTCAAAAATTGGAAACACCACCAAATACAGAAAACACAGTCAAATACAGGAAACACAACCATTTTGCACAGCACTGATGGGTAATTAACGTCATTGCACTGCATGTGTTGCCAGTTGGTGGAAATGTGTTTTGTCTATTTGCATGTGTTTTCTTAAAGTTGTAGTGCGTGGACCTCTCACGGTCAGTGTGACTGTATTCTCTGCTGGGCTTGTGATGGTGTGGATCTTAAATATCAGTCATCACTCTGAGAGTGTGAGGTCAACAAGGCCTGTCCACATGCACTCACTCGCACACACTTTTCCAGACGCACATCACACTGACTGCAGCACGTGTGTGGGAAGGACACCTTCTTCAATCACTTGATGTAAATGGGCTGATGCCTGTTGCAATTTACAACACAGTCCTGTCGTGTCTGATAAATTCAGCTCTGTCTCTGTGTTTATCATGTCAAGATGACTTCACTCTTGTCCCTCTTTAGCCTCGCTGTCTCTCCCATCCACGCGCTTTTTGCTCGAAGCCCCTCATTTCCTTGGCGCGTGGGGGTGGGGGCACATGAGTGAGACAGCTTGGTAATTAGTTCTCGAGCGTGCTCTCGCTAAATATTCCAGCCTAATGACAAGGCCAAGCGGGTGCAGTACGCCTATTGGCCTGGGGATTGGTTAGATTCTACAAGCTCTGATCATAATTCAAACTTGTAGCAAAACTACAGCATGATGCAAAATATAAATAAATAACCGTGAATAAATAAAAGACTCTAGATGTTAGGGCACACTTTGAAATGTACATCAAAAGTAGTGATTTGTCAGCCATCAATAGTCTTTCCAGAGGGAAGCCTGTCTCTCTCTCTCTTTCTCTCTCTGTCTCTCTCTCATTTAGTTAGATGATTGCCTCCAGCAGCCCCAGGGAGCGATAGCAACCACCAAGTCTATTACTTCCTACGGCACTTTACTCCTACCAATATGAAACACTCGATAACAACAGGACCTACCCCATGTTAACTCCTATAGTCTATTAGCCAGACGCCAATTCTATCCAACAGCACTTGTCGATACAAGGGAACCCCTGAGTAACATTATCCACATTGAAATGACTCAGAGGAGAATCATGCAAGTCAGCTGCATCAAAATGGGCATAATGAAAAAAAATTCTGGGAAACACATAAAGGAAGCTAATAAAGAAACACAAAACTAACGAGCAAACAAACAAACACAGCAGGGTTGATGGCTGATACGGGTTCACCATTTTTATCCCTCCACTGGAGATAGGTGATGTTAAGATGGGGATGTGGAGCGTGGCGTCTCACATACAGGTACATGCACATTCACGCAGACACTGCTGTGTTGTCCCAGTGTGCTAATGGCCCGGGTGCTGTGCATCCAGATGCTATCCTCGGTTTCTTCCTTGATGCAGCAGGGTACGGAGCATTCCAGCCTCTCAGGACTCAGGTGTTAATTTATGCTACTGCACCACTTTTCCCCCTGACTACACAGCCTGACCCCATCCCAGCGTGTCCCACGGTGGGGCTACACCTCTGTCCAAGCTGGCCAATTTCATTCTTCATAAATGAGCCATCCTGCACAATCACACTGCACACTGCAGAAAACAGGGTGAAACAGAATAGAACCAAAGAGAACATAATGAAAAGGTTCTCTTGACAGATCTTACATTACATTTAGGCGATGCTTTTATCCAAAGCGACTTCCAAATCAGGAGCAACTGGGGGTTAAGTGTCTTGCTCAAGGACACTTCGACAGGAGGAGCCAGGGATCAAACCGCCAACCCTACAATTGATGGACAACCTGCCCTACCTCCTGCGTCACAGCCGCCAACTTACGCATGTATCATGAGGTGACATCCTGGGATAACTCAGCTACGGTTGTAAATCACAGGTGATTATCAGTGTGGAAATGCTTGCATCATGTAGCCATAGGGAAGAAAACAAAGAAGAGGAACGACAAAAGCAAACAAAATTGGCACAAACCATAGAACAACACACATCATGAGGGTAAGACAAAGACTGAATGTATACAGAGACAGCGCAACGTGTCATCCTCTGAAAACCACGCCCACCAGCTTATCAGCCTATGTCTACCAGAGACAAACTCAATACTGTCGGTCTATTTCAGTGTCCCTTCTCAAGCTAAGCTGCTGCAGTTAGACAAGGCACTTGCAAACATAATATTTGATGCTAGCTGCACATGTAGGCATACTGAGTGTCAGGATTTCCAGTTCTTCCTGCTGATGCCTCACGTCTGGATCCACTTTTGTCTTCTTAAAGACTTAAAAAGTCCAGCAGCTTATAAAAACTTAGTTGTGGGTTCTTTGCCTTGTTGGTAGTGCATCCCACCACACAGACGCTTTTAGGCATGTTTCTGTTATTTGCTAGCAGATTAAAGTGACATGGAGGAACCTTCAAACAATACAAAGTCAGCGGGGACAGCGATGAATTGTTTTCCCCTCCGGTGTGGGTGGGACTGAATTGCACTCTTGTCTCTATTGCATCAAATCATTAGCCATGAAGCGAGGAGCAACAACGGGATAAATGTTGTATCAGAATGAGCATGCCTAATTGATGATTACAACTCATTGCACTGCTGTTTTTTTTTTTTTTTTTTGAAAGATGTGTAGAAGAGAGAGGAAGGAGATGCTTGTGGGGGTGGAGGAGCGGGTTCAGGTCGGGGTACGGTAACAACAGCTGATGGCCAGTTAAGCCAATATGTTTGTGGTTGAGGGAGTTTCTGGGGCAAAGCCTTCTCAGCTGTTGACTGGACATCCGCGTGGCATCTGAGAGCCCAAACTTCAATTCATTATTAATGATCTGCGCTGTCCCTGCAGTCCATTCATTTCATTGTTGAGACATCACCTGCGACATCACTGCAGACGCACACACTGACACACATACACAGAATAAACAAAGATGAAAGCTTCGGAGCACCTGCCTCTTAAGCTGTTTTCTTATTACTCTCTGTCACTCATGCCGCGCAGAGGGCACTTTGAGGATGCCCTGAAGATGTAGATAGCGAGTGGAGGAGGCCGAGGGGGAGGAGAGCATTGTGGGTGTCTCTGCGTTCAAAAGTAATCTAGGGACCCGGCAAAAGGTGGCTCCTCTACTTCATTTCATGCACAAAGCCCCTGTGCTGCCAACAGGCTGACAGACGGGAAGGCCTCGCACATAGACAAGCAGCAAGCAGCACACTCTATCCTACCCAAAGGCATTAAAGACCAAAAGAGAAAAAGGCTCGAGGGAAAATAAAAGGTGTAAAAAAAAAAAAAGGAGAGATAGCCTTTATAATTCATGTCTGGAGAGGACGAGTGGAGGATGATTCGCTTTGTTGTCCATCCCAGTCAGGGAACAGAGGACTTGTAGTTCAAAGGCAGCCAGCCGTTGCACCTCTCTTACAAACCTGCTGGGACTGAGCCATTAAATTCAGAGCTGTTTGGAAACAGATTTCATCACATTATCCCTGTTTAGGACCTTTGTACTTGGCGCCAGAATTAGCATAGTAGCCTGTCTGTCTGTCATTTAAGCACCGAGCCTGGGGTGTGAAATATATTTAGAGAAAAATTCAATAACACATCAACACTAAGCGGCATGTATTTTTTCTCCTCAGTCCAACTGGAGCCAAACTTCTTCTGAACCCTGGGTAAGCACAGGCATTAACACTGGGTCCACATTAGCCTGCGAGTTGGCACTATCAATAGCTCCGGAATGGAGGGGTGAGGTGTGAGGGGTGGTGGGGATCAGGAACTCAAAGTCAGCCTAGGAAAACCTAATACCCAAAGTCTTTTTTTCATTGAAATATTTATACAGGTAAACTCACTGTATCTGTGCAGCTCCTTTTACAGGAGATATCTAGGCGTCAGACCAAAGCCAGAATCGATAAAACACAATTATAGCAGGACAACCCATCGCTGGATCTAGAGTGATAGGAAGGCGGTGGATTAAAGCGTCAGGCGCTAAATGCATAGAATAGCCACAGGGGCAGAAATGTGTGTGGACTGTCACTGTTGCATGGCCTTGCTGCCTTCACTGGCGGTATTAGCAGCTTACAGCCCTCATCACAATGCTTCATTATTTACCTCGGTGTAGCCTTTCTTTTCATTCATCCATTGATTACTGATACCCCTGAGCTTTGGCAATAGGTAATGTGCTAATGTGCTGTATTACTCTAGCTGCAATGACAGCTTTTATGCTCCTTCTATAAATGGCTTAAATCTGGGAGGGAAATAAAAAGCCCAAAGACAAACCGTAACCTTGAAAAACACTGCCAGCGTTTCAGCCCACATTCACATTCAAGGCAAATGCCCCCAACAAATCAAATGACCAACAAGTCAACAGTACTTGTTTTGAAAAGGAGCCTCTGGAGGAGCACATAGCCAAGGTCACAGGCCCAGGAGCCATGGGGTTCGGAGGAAACAGAATTGAATTGTATTACAGATGGCTGATCTGCTACAAATCGCAGGCGTCTCTGCAAGATGCCAACAACGATTCTCCTATATGCAAGTAATCAGCTATTACACATACCTTAAGGAAATGTCAGCTCGACTCTACATGTGTGGCATGTTGCCATTTGTTTACATCGTCTTTGAATATGTGAAGTGTGCAGTCGTGTGTGTATCAAGAAAAAAACCTGAAAGAAAAGCAAAAAGGAAGCAGGGGGAGTAAGTGGTTGGGTCTGTCAGTGTCACCGTAAACCTTCTGAACCACCTTCCGCCCTCTAATAAGATTGAGCACCAAGCCGAGCTGAACAACTGCCAGACACTGAGACACCACCCGAATAGAGAGGAGATCTCTGGCGGTAAAAAAAAAAAAAAAGTGAGGGGATGTTTTTGAAGGGAGGGCAGGTAGAAACATTTCAACGTTTTGTCTCAGTGCAGAGGCAGCTTTTGGTCAAGGAGAGCTCAAAGAGCCCTTGTCAGGTAAATCAAGAGTGACTTTTATTTCTTGGGGTGACGGAGGCACGTGGTGGCTACTAAGACGTCCTGGCAACAGGGGAGGGGCATGTTCACACACACACACACACACACACACACACACAATTTCTGTTTCGTAGCTTTAAAATGTTCAGTGTACAAACGTGTTTCAATCTGGAGGGCCGCTAGTTGTGATGGACGCGCTTCAGTTTCCTTTCCTGTCAAAGCTAGGGTCAATAATATGTTACATAACCAGACTGTGTTATATCACTAATCTTGTTAAATATTAAGTTGTGATACAGCTTCATTCTTTACAAGTGGTTCTCTGTCGAAAGTATTCTCTCCCATCAAAAGTGAAAAAAAGAGAAAGAAAAAAGAAATTCACTCTTGACGTTTTTTCAGTGATGGAGGGGTCATGATTTACTTTCCTCCTTTTGAAACATCAAGAATGAGCCTTAAATGCCAACAATAAGTCATCCATTTATTTCACACAGCGCTTGAATATTCTGAATAGCGCTACACTTTCCTTTCATTCCATCCTCAGGTGGAAAATGTCACAGGGCTAACCGAATGCTTGTCGCAGGAATACTCCTTTGCCACTCTCTCAGTACTGCTGTGTGATTGCAGTGGGAGTGTCGCTGTGGCCCTGCAAAAGCCCTCCTCTTCACCCAAAGCCATTTACTTTAAATGTTTTTTAAACACCGTCTCTCTGTCTGCCTCAGGTAGATATAACTTCGCTTAAGAAATTGGCAATTTGCAGGACATCAGAGCGGCCCTCTGCATAATGACACCGGGGAACTATATGAAGCATGGCTTCCTCAGCGGTCACGGAGGCACGCGGTGCGTCTGGGTGCTTGTGGTTTACAGCAAAAAGGCTAATGATGCTGTCAAACCTTTCTCACAGCCAGTAGCATTGCAAACATCACATTATATCATTTACATTTCTACAGTGTCTTTTGGTTAGTTCATTTAGGAATGAGTACCTTTTAATGTTTCAGCTCAAACAAAGCTAAACTTTTCACCACCGCTGTCATCATTACTGAATATTACTGACATCACTTTGCTTAGTTCCTGCAAACGTTTGGGTCAATACACGATTATCACTGGAATGGGCAAGGCCTTAGGTCATAGCAGTAATCAATGAAATGCTTACTGGGCACCTATATCAGGTTAAATATGTATACCCAAGGGAATAAGACAAGAGGTTAGGGAATTAGGGGGTAACAACTTTGTGTATCAAAGGGACTCAGAAATAAATGACTCTCTTAAGTATTTCTTTAAATGAATAGTTTTACTATTGAGTAATTTTAGGATTCATACTGGGAAACAACACAGGAAAAATATGGAAAACAAGGTAACAGTGTTGATACTGCGTCTTTTTAAATAATGATATACTTACAAATGTCTTTCTTTGGGAAATGACTTAGTACATTTAAATACTGAGGAACAGACATGGAGGATTGGGGCCCAATTGAGCCCAAAATGAATGTTAGAAAAAGACCTGGGAGCTATTCCCCCTTTAGTTTATCTTATTTCACCTAGTGGGAGTGTTACATGATACAAAATAAAAATGATGTATTTGGATCCTTTTCATGGAGGTGGGAAAAAAAACAGTAGAGTACAATAAAGTAAAATATGCCTGATTATTATCCTTAGGATTGGCTTGGGCCATAAAATTGACTGTTGTCTAGCTCCTTTGTATGTACCATCTATTTTCTCTATGCACTCACATATTTATCCTTGTCCAATAATCAGAGAAGAAATTTTGTTATCTGCCTCCACAGTGCTCGGGCATCAAAAATAAGTCACCTTGACTTGCTGGAGTACAATGGTCGGGTGTTTAGAATTTCATTAAAATACGATGAAGTACCTTCATTGAAAGAATCCTGTGAATAGCCTACTGGTTTTCTTCCCTGAGACACTTTCCATTTGTTTAGGACCTTGGAAGTTATACAAAGAATATTTAAGCAAATATTTCACATTTCAGGAGAATACAATGCAGCACATAAAATGAAAATATGCAGTACAAAGTCCACTTTGCTTCTTTCTAATTCCCCCTCCGCTCCATGAAAATTCAGCTGTTCTGCCTGCCATGTTTTCTAGCCTTCAGGCGGTAGATGTGAATGACAAGAACTCTACTGGCAGGCTGTCAGAAATCGATTGGCAACATCAGAGCATCAGTAGGGTAGCGGCTTAGGATCATTTCAGATCAGGGCTCCACGTGCTTACTGTATGTGAGGATCCTTTGGAAGTTTCAACAACTGGATGTCCAAAGCATACAGCTTGTCTTATATACTGAAGGTGTATAAAGGACATAGTTAGACCTTAAAGAAAATGACAGAGAGACCAGGGGTTCAAGTGTTGCAATCATTCCAGCTTTCATTCACATAAGAAGTTGTTTTGTCCCTCAAGAAGACACCTCAGTCACTCATCAAAATGTGAAATGCTCCGTGGTGTCCTGGTTAAATTCAATTGATAACTGTATGTGTGCTATCAAACCTGAAAAGACACTCATCCTGTTTTTTTTCTTTTTCAACCTGTCACAAGCTAATCACCAAGGAGTGCTTCTCCAGGTTTAGCCCAGCCACACTCGCCCATTCAGATCCCATTTTGTTTTAGCGCTGTTACATGTGCCCTCTGAAGCAGTAACAATCATTACAGTTTCACTCCTCTCTGGTGGAGGGGAGGAATACAAAAAGGAAGAAAATGAAACAGAGAGAAGCTCGGGTCCCTGCAGAATTGTCTGCCCAACACCAGAGCTGGAACACCCAAAGAGCTTAAAGTGATATAAATGTCCCTGAATGACAGCATAAATCTGTATGATGACAAATAACCTCTTTGAAGCCCGCACCGCAGCAAATAGGATACCATTTCTGTATTTTAAAAAGGCAGGGGGACTTAAAAAAAAGAGCCCTCGACAATGTCACAGTGGCAGTTTTAGTCATGTAGAAACTGCAACAGAGAGGGAGCGAGGTGGTTATCTAAATAAGAGTGTCACGCCTGCTTACTTTTATATTACCTTGCAACAATAACCCTCTTGATAAACCATCCAAGAGAAAAAAGCAAACAATAAAGTAACACCAAATTAATATATTGATTTTCTTCCACGCTGTCCAACGTGTGCCGTAATTCATCACAATTCTGCGTCCAGGTGCCAGCATAATGCATAAACTTAACACGTTGCCGTGTCGCAAAAATTGAAATAGACTTGTGAAGAAATGAGCAATTTCCCTGTGGAAGAATTGGAAATTTTGCAAGGCCATTGGTGGCTGACCTGTCATCAATCACTTCACAGCAGCAGCACAAACTTAAAGGCTGGAAGGAGGCTGAGAGAATCAGGCAAACACCCATCAGTTGTTGACAGGCGATACCCACCCAGCCAACAACCTAATAGCACACAGCTAATCTAACACAGGGAGTCGATGGTGTTTCTGGTTTAGACATCACAGATGCTGTATATGATATGTGGCACAAACCTTAAAAGTAGGAAAATGCAGTCATGCTCAGAAGTGTTAATTGGGGATAAACTAACGCCTGCAGCACAGTTTGTAACAGAGCTCTTACCTTTGTTTCTGAAGCTGTGACAGCGACTGGGAGTTATTTGTTTTGTAATAATATATGAAGTGTTTTCATTGTAAGTTTTGTCTCATCCTGTAATTGTGTTTGAGTGAAGGGAAGCGAGTGAAACAAGGGAATCGGGAAAATTCCGGGACTGTTAGCCCCAAAGGCACAGCACATGGAAGAAGTTTGCCAGAAAGCCTTTAGGAAGTCAGCTGATACAAATATAAAAAGTGACAAAGTCCTCATAGCAAATGTGTCAGGGTGGATGAGTGGGTCAACCACCGGACTTTCACCCAGAGGAACACTGTTTGTGTGAAACATGGGAATTTAACCCCAAACCATAATCTTTTCGCAAACCTAACCTTTGTGTACCGTAGCTGTTTGGTTCGGTTAAAACAAACCCTATTAGTGGAGCGAACATTCCCACGTGGTTTGTAGTGATGCATTTTAGTTGAAACTGAACTGAAGGGGAAAATGCTCCAAAGTTTACAGACTCATAAACTTGATTCGGAGCAGAGAAAACACGCTATAGGTGTGAAAATGCTCGCAAAACTTCACACTTTGTGTACTGAAACAACTTATGTCAGTGAACGTAGTCCAGTGAGCAATTATGTTTCAATTTCTCATGTGTATTTAAAGGTATTGCTGCTTAGAATTCAGCCAATTAGGTCCCAGCTTGAATTGCGTAACAAGTGTGTGATTCACTTTGGTGTTGCTGCATTTTCCATTGTTGGAAATGATCATCTCATGTAGTAAAACGAAAGTTTTGATGACACATTGAATGTGTGTGCATGCAAGGTATATCTACCGTATTTCTCTGATTGCTAGCACATGTGTGTGTGTGTGTGTGTGTGTGTGTGTGTGTGTGTGTGAGAGAGTGCGTGGTAATGGTTCTGGTGTTGGAGGCAGTGGGCTTTCCCTATTGTGCAGAGACCTCTCCACCATCTGCCAGCCTGCTCCCGGCCTCTGTGTCTGATGAAGACCAGATGTTGTCCCTGGCTGCCGCTCCCGAGCAGGACCTCTGCTGCATCATCCCAGCCCACTTTGGCTATCGCTCAGATAAATACACACTTGCTACACACTTAATTAAAACTCTCACTTATACACACACTGTACATACATGTATTTATGCACACACACACACACACACACACACACACACACACACACACACACACATACGTGTAAATAAACGTGTTTGTGGTGTATGCCCTTTCGCCTACTTTCTTTTTCTTGAGACACACACACACACACACACACACACACACACACACACACACACACACACACACACACACACAGCATACTATTTCTATCTGACAGACACACAAACACTGGTTGAAGCCATTTCATCAGTATTGGTTACCTGGTGACCTTCCAACCAAACACAACATCTCTCCCTTTGATAGAGATGCCGTATGCCAAAGCTTTTTGTGCATCTCTGATCCCTATTGTTTGTGGCATCACACTCACACTTATAAACACTCAAGTATCGTGAGTGGTTGGGTGCAAGTGTTTCTGTCGAACTGAGGTCATCTTACAAGGTTTGTAGGTTTAAAGTTACATTAATTAACCATTTGAACCCGCTGCCTTTCTTTGCTTGCTTTTCACTCCCTTTATTTACAGGCTTTAATCAGAGTCACTACATGTTAGCCAGGCATGCACCATAATGTTTGTGGCCATTGTAGAGCATTTCCCCTTGTGTCAGTCTGGCACTAACATTTAATACAAGTATGTATATGTTGTTGTCGTTGTATATGTTGTGTATTTTGGAGTTGGTAATTAACAAAACAGAGCTAAAAGAGAAGGATTATTGGATTTATGTTCACATGTTAGCCCTCAACAACTTTAATAGGTGGTAATATGTCAGAGATATGGGTTTGTCAGCTTCTTCTGGAGTTCTTCTACCCCATAGCGCCCAACAAATTGATTAATGCAGCTTCAAACAACCACCTTGTTTCTGCCAACAGGAGCTGGCAGTGTGATGCTGCCTAGTATTGCTCTAATATCTTATCATTTTTCTTTGGGACTTTAAATCTTCAACTCATACTGGAATGAAACAAAAAAAAAGGGCTATTGGATGGAACAGTAAATTGCATTTTTCAGGACTGTCCTTTCTCACCCATTTTAACCTCACAACTGCTGTTGAACAGTTAAGAGAGTAATTAAAATCTTTCACTGCCTTTGATTCTGTGCAAACCGCTGCTCAGTGCAGAGGTCAACAGTTGAGGCAGGGAATCTTAACTGAGCAATAAAATACACTGAAGAGGAGAGAAAGGAGAAGAATATTAAAAGATTGCTATAAATATAAGTAGCCGGCAGCAGTGTCAAAGCCCATGGAGCAATTTTATAATGAAAATGTAGTCTTGAGGGAATGCTATAAAATGTTAAAACCTCCCAAATAGGATCTGAGTATTGTTTACAATCCATCACAAAAGTCTCTTTCTTTATCAACATCCTCCTAGGCTTTAGAAACTGGGATATTTCCAGTGTCAGGTCATATCTTCATATTCTGGTACGACAGTTACAGTTGCAAAGCTGAATTATAGTATAGTGATGTAACAGGCCAGCCTCACTATAATAGTGAGAGTTCATACACAACTATCCAAGATATTTGCCACAGTTAGAGCTGCTAAAACTCCTATCAAACATCTAGATATTATCTGATGTGTTCTTTTCACAAAAAAATCCAGAATCTATGAATAATAATAATGTTCCAAGACTCCACGCCCCAGTGGAGCCAAGGACTACAGACCTGTGGCACTGACCTCCCACATCATGAAGGCCCTGGAAAGACTCGTCCTGGAGCAGC
>JAVQJL010091977.1:0-45633 GCA_036024295.1 Nannoperca obscura
ATATATATATATATATATATATATATATATACCAATATAGATGGGTGACAACGGAAATAAAAAACATAACAGTAGTAATAATGAAGTTAGGGTTTGGAACCAGCGAGCTATGGCCTTCAGAAGCTATATTAAAGTTTGGACAGTTTAAACAGCCCCCTCCGTCACCATCATCACAACACTAAATAAGTGAATATCTGGTGGAGGAACAGCTTTAATCCCTCCAAGAGAGTTCCAGACTTTTACAATCAATGCCAAAGAATGCTGAAGCTGCTCCTTTTCCTTTTGTTTGTCAGCCATCTGTACATTCCTGCTGAAGATATACACAAAATGCTCACTGTCTTTTATTTTCCTTACAGGATCCACTCATGGCAGTTCAAGCATGATTAAAGGTGTAGTTAACATTAGGAAAGTATAGGGGATGAATTGGGGCACGAGACAGTACATGTTTGTACAGGAAAGGAAAGGAACATTTGTAGAAGCAGAGGTATCTGACTGATGATGCTTGGCCCTCAGCTGCTCCACAGGTCAATGCTGTAAGCGTGTCATTAGTCAATTGAATAAATAAATAAGAATGAAGTTACTTTGATTTGATAAGCAGTCTATGAAGTATTCTGGTTTCCACCGAGACAAACGCATGAAAGTAAACACTCAGTAATCAAATCTCTCTCCTATATGTGGAAAAACCATCTTAGTTTTGTACGTGAGTGGTTTGCTTTTGTGGAGGGCTCACAGCAGTTGAGAGATGATAGAGGGATAACATTTTCCGCTCTGTTATAATTAGAACAAATAAGCCAGAAAATGCAGGCTTGTACACATACTCTCACACACACACATTTGTAGGCTTCTACACAGTGAATAATTCCACAGCTAAAAATACCCCTAAAACAAATGAAACAGCATCAAACTAACCTCAGCAATGACAAGAAACACCACCCCCTCTTCATTAACATGCAGATTTCTGAACAGCCAATTTTCATTGCTGCAAACAAAACTAATAATCAATACCAGCTGCTAGGCGCATGTTTGCAAATTTGAGGTCATCAAGGCTGTCGGAAGTCCTGAATGTGTTTGAACTATGGCCACAAAATGGTTTCCTTAAACTCCATGAAGTTAAAGTTGTTTTAAATCCAAGATACATCCAACTGTAACTTAAATCTGTCTTATTGCCAGGGGATTGAAAACCAATTGGTGATAAACTGTGAAAAATAGAATTTGAAACCGTTAGAAGTGACTTTAAAGCATTTGTTAAGCTCTGTCTTGTCAATCGCCAGATAGAGGCTATGCTGCCTGTCTGGGGGAATTTAATTGGTACCACTGAACCAGTACAATCCATCACAGGAAGAAAAGAAACATGCTTAGGAGAGTGTGACCTTGGTCTTGTGCATAAGTGGGAAGGTAGCCCAAAAAACCCAACAACTTCCAGTATGGAAATTTATTTGAATAAGAGTCACTGCAGAGAGGTAATGTCAAACAAACATCCTTCACTCAAAGAGGAAGCAGGCTTAGTGTTCCAGACCTGAATGGGGTACCAATTTAAAGTAAGCAATTCAGTCTGCTTTACCATTTTGTCAGGTTTTTTTCAGAGTAAAGACAGAACAGGAAAGATGTAAGAGGAAACAAGAGCCAAAGTCCTTCCGCAGCAGTTGCAGTACATGGACACTTCCCCCAGGCGATCATGCAAGTCAGCTCAATGACTGGGGGCAGCCTCCAGGATGACTTTTTGTTCACCTTTACCTGTGACGACAAGGCATCCAGAATCCTCACATGACTTTAAATGATTTAGCTTTCAGCACCAGCTATACTATCTTTTAGCTCAATCTCTACTTTCTGGAAGGGGAGTGCATTATTTTTACATTGTGCAGACTCAGTAAAACAGGAAGTAGTGACAGTAACAAGGTGTAGCTTGTTTATCCTACAGTATGAACATTTGCTATTCAGCAGTGAAATGTAAAGGCAGCAAAATGAGAAAATATGTTCTCAACAACAAGCACTTTGGTGCTGTGGTGGGATTAAAAACCTTTCATTTTTGGAAGCAGCCACATTTTTAGAGTTGTATTTTATTAGTTCTTAAATATTTATTAATTTCTTATTTATGTGTTTTTATCATGGTTCTCATTGCGCACCTGCTTTATTGTATTTCAGTTGAGCTTTTACATTTTTAAAGACATTTGTACAGGTATATATATATATATATATAGACAGACACTGATCCTACAAATATGGAAGTACATGATTGGTTTCTGTAAAAGGATCCTGACTCTAAGTATCTATGTTCATCCTTCATTTTTCTGACAGATCTCAAGTCGTATTTCTTGATGTATTGTATGATTTCTTTAGGATCCATAAAGGGGCTTTTCAGGGGTCCGTCCTGGCGCCACTTCTGTTCTGCCTATATATTCATAATATTTGTTCTTCTGTAAAACATTTTGGACACATACTTCTTATACTGATAATGCAATTTGATATAATTGCATATAGTAGTTTAAACAGCAGTTTATTGGATCACATGATTTCTCCACCATTGACTGTTTGGTTAGATCTGAAGTGTAAATCTTTAGGGTTAACAAGACTTTTATCCGCTATTGTTGCATTATCATCATTATTATTGTTGTGTTGTTATATTTTAAACCAGTTTGATGCCCTTATTTATTCTTTCACTATTTTATCCACAAAGACTGTGTTGCCTTTGATGCAAGACTCCTGACGGCCTAATTGCTGCTGTTGAAGCTAATTATGCAAATTCCAGCACGCTGTCACTTCTTGCACATTTTTCTGGTGCCACTTTTGTCAGCTTGTGATGGTGCCATCAGTTTGTTAAACAGGCATATCTGACGTCTGTCTGAATCTGCCCATGATGAATATCTGTGGTCACGATTCGTAGGAACTGAATCCACGGGTCTATGGACTACTTTATTTCTATCACCACACTTTCCTCTAACTTTCAAGCATGTGGGTGCTCATTCTAGCTTCATAGCCTCAATAATAGTTACATCAGATATGGTGTATTTGTAAGAAATGCACCATGCTTCTGTTAAAAATAAAAAGGAGCAAATGTGCATCAGCATTATTACAAAACTCATAAGAGGATCTTCTAAAATATTGTTTAATTCTGTTTTTTTTATTGTTAATATGGAATTCATATTTTTATACATTACCCTCCTGTGGCTTGGAACATTGTTCTCTGCATTATAGCATTTATTAAAATAGTTTTGCAAGGTATTTTAATAAACACTATTCACCCTCTGGGAGCCAAGGCCTCTGATTTGAAACGGATATTGATAGTTTATGAAGTTATTAATCCTCTAAATTCTGGTCCCCTGCGTTTAGCTTTGAGAGTTACACATGAAGTTTTGCATTGTGTGGGCCAGTGGAAAAAGAAGTTGGGATTCTTGAGTGGCATCCCCTTTTAGTGTGTTAAGTTAACCTTGCAAGGTCTCGCTTAGCGCAGACCCACAGCTGTAAAATAAACATCTAAAAGTACAAACCTCTCCCATAAATACCAGTCTTTAATCTGTCTGAATCTCTCTGCGATGGCTGACAGAGCACCACTCACCCCCTTCTTTCATAGAGAAACACAACCTTCTTAAGCTCACTCAAATTTCATCCCTCTCAAGTTTTGCCTTGAGTCTCATTTTCACTGTCCGGGGATTGAGAACTGCTATCTGTCTGGGTCATGCACACTCGCCTGCAAACACACAGTCTCTTGGCTTATTGATATTCAAATAACCCTCACAGGGTATTTTTAAAGCACTGCTAAAAGATGCATTAGCTGAAGAGAAAATGGGATTCTTTTCTTAATTTTCCAATGTAATATCTTAATCTGGAAGAGTTTGCACCAGAACAACACTAAGATCCTTTGAAGTGGTAGCGCCAACATAAGGGGAAAGTTACCTTCTTTCTATTGTATCTTCTGTCTTATGATATTACAGCTGCCCATTAGAAATTAGAGTATTTAATGTTGGAATAGTCATGTGTGAATGTTTTTATATTTGTACTGATGGAAAGATGGCCTTGCAATGGTGAACCTGACAAGATGCATGTGAGTTCATCTCCAGTAGCTCATATTCTGGTGTGCAACTTAATATGTCTTCACAAGACTCACAGAGCCGCTAGCATCAGACTCTGAGGCTTTACTTAGGCCCACGATGCTTTGAGCTACACTAACAATGACAATATTAACATACTAATGTTAAACAGGTACGATGCATACCATTCTCTGAGGACCACAAATGCCAATCCATCCACTTGTTGTCACGATATTTAGGTGTAGACCAAATTGGACAGACAAACTGACTACCATCCAAGAGCCACATCGCTAGTGTGGCTAGAATTGTGTTGTAAAATGAAATCAATATCAATCAAAAGAGAATACTGATTACTTTATTTTTTTCAGAAACTAAAGGAAAAATAAATCAGACATAAATAAGAAAACATTGTATAAAAGCCATAACACCCCTAATAATGCACTTCAATGTGATTATGGCCGCTCTGTAAGCACTGTGCCTTATTGCTACGTGCATCTTGGTCAGATCCAGCATCACGGTTAAGAACACCCCTGCTGATATAATAGCTATAATTATTTTATTGGATGTGATATTTCAACTGGGAATGAAAATCATGTGCCATTACAGTGTGTTACTGCATGAATCCCTGGACATTTTCCTTTTACAAGTATTAGGACACTGATATGATGTTGTACTTTCTTTTCAGTGCCATCATCATAACCAATTTTAAAATTGAGGCTAGTTAGGCCCATAATCATGCCTCGTATTCATCATTTGATATGAGGTCTTATACTCTCTGGATGAGCAAACAGGCTATGTGACTACCTTTAGCTCACTCCCACAATACTCCTACTGTAACTTTCCACTGTTCATTGATGCATAACATGTTTACAATGAAGAATACATGTAAGTTCCTGCAAATTATCTCTTGATTTCACAGTCTCTGTTCTTGTTTTCATTCTCCATTCTCTCTGAAGCACGCAGCTATGATTTCAATTACTGCCTGAAAAAAAAAAAGTAGAAAGAGCATTTGCTATGTGTATTTCTGGCTACAAGTTAATCATGATGATTTAATTTCAATTTGGGGTCGTAATTTAGTGACAGTATTTGATTTTAGGTCAGGTGAGACAATACACAGTTTTTTCTGTTAAGATTTCAGTTTAGGATCACATTCCCTGGGGTTATGGAGCAATGTATCAACTCAAACTAGAACATGTAACAGCAGATAAAAAGGCCTGGGGGGAGGTCATGCTCTGTAGGGAGACACAGTTGAAGACTTTGGCTGTTCTGAGAAGGAACACTGACCCAGCTGTAGTGCCACTAAATCCTACAGGAACAATAACTAGTTTGGCTTTAAACTTGACTAAATGGAGAAGAACACATATATTCTAGTGACACATTTGCATAGATTTCTTTCCAAAGGCTGTTCAAATTGACGCTACAAAATGATCACCAGCGGGGTTTCATTTACCTCTACGATTCATTTACAGCAGAAAACTGTAGCAATGGTGGCAGTGCTCCTGTTAATCCAAACAAAGCTTACTCACCTCGCACATTCTTCTGAATAAAAGTCAAGATTTCCATTTACCACCTTTGGACCTTTTCTTATATTTTCACCTGTCTGCTCTTTTGCTCTTACTGTTGTTTAACTCTGACTCCAATATGTGGAAAATGAAGGGCCTTAGGTGATGTCAAGGGCTATTGAGAGTATGTGTCTAGAGACTGTGGCTGTTTGTGCCAGTGCTGCAGAAACTCTGTGGCCTAACTTCCAGTGTATTACCCAGGGAGTTGTGTCCCGGGATGTGTATATCTATAAAAGAACAAACAATAGGCTCTGTGAAAACACCACCAGGGACAGGTACAGTAAGGTAGCACAGCAGATGGGCTATGAAATAAGTTGTATAGTCATAAAACGCTACACCAGTGCACAAAGAATGTGTTGTAGACTTCATATTTATACATACATACATATTTATCGCTGCAATTAAATGTTCTTTGTGTAGCAATTTTAGAAAACAACATATTTGTTGACTTGTTGTTACACCCCAGTCGCTTTTCCTTTGACATTCTTTTTTTGTCGTCACTGACTTTAAAAAATGTTCTGTTTGTGTTTTACTTGTTTCATGACCATTGAAGGACATTTTTGTGTTGTTTGCTGAGAAGAAAAACATTTTTTTTTTGCCGTTACTATTTCACTTGGCCATCATGAGAAACTACTGAGGAAACATAACTTCCTCTTCCTGTTTGACAGCCCTCCTGATGATGGTTTCATTGGTTCCTGGTAATGACAACCATCTTTCAAAAGTAACTACTTTTACTGGTTTCAATTAATTTAATTGCAATATAAATCACACATTTAAACTAAAACTTGGCCAAGTAATTCTAATTCCATATCCAAATTATGTTAAAATACAATCTCTACAACTCTAAAAATATCATTTGAAGAAAGAGCGGATGTGTGCGCATATATTTTAGATTTTCTCCTGCTTATATTCCTGTTGGCACGACTGACCACAGTGAGCTGAGCACAGATTTCTTGCCCAAAGATAGATGTCACGCTGCATTACGGTACTAATGACTCAGTAGAAAGGACAGGCACTGGCAATTAGAGGTATGTGTGGATTTAGACGTAAAGCTAGGGCTCTGAGATGCGGTTATTCTGTGAAGAGTAAGGAGAAGAGAGAGGACTGAATTAAGTGCTGGGACCTGCACTTACATTGCTGGCAATGGGGATGTAGTGTAGTAATGACTCTGCTCTATCTGCCCATACATCAACAAATAAAAAGAGCAAAAACCAGAAAACAGGGAAAATAGAAGGCCCCTGTAAACTCTCAAGAAGGATAAAAAAGGGTTTTGTGGTCTCACAGGTGAGAGGCCTGTCCATTCTAGTTATTTCCCCCGTTTCACCTGCTGTGGTTTTTTGAGACAGATCATAGAATGAACAAAGTTATAATTGAAAAATCTATTGCAAGAAAAGATTTTTCTTGCAAAAAACCTTAAGATGTTAAAGGTGTGAAGCTGGAGAACATTAAGAACCGTTTGCCAATTTCCTTCATGACAACATTGTTTCTTAAACCACACGATAAGTACGATAAGCACCAACCATGCTAAAACACTGGAAACTGGATGACTCGAAAAGATGCTGTGTGAGTGAACGAAAGACAGAAGCGGAGGCCGGTCATTTTAACATTAACAACCATCTGCATAAACTCATACAAAGTGTGATATTGGACTGTAGGTGGTTCTTATGAATATGTATCACTATCATCATTAACTTCTCAGTCTACAATCACTGTCTGCAGAAAGTGCTCTTTGTTACATTGCAGCACATATTTCCCCTTTATTTGCATTAAATATGGCTACTGCAGGGCATCAACTAACCTACCAATCAAAACACGTGCAAGTACTTTTTGTGGCAGTGCAAATGCTCTCAAGTTTGTTAATATATTTAGTCTTTTGTTATTTTTCCCCCAAATAGGAGAGGAACAGTGGGATAATCCAATTGCTGACCCTCACTTTCAGTCACATTCACAGACACATACACACACATAGATGTGTTGGTAAGTTGCCCAGTGTTAGCGCCACCAGCAAGTTTCAAAGCTAAATTCATTTCTGCATTCTTGTGAAAAAGGTGGTGGGAGTTTGGTGACATCGTAACCACTCGCAGGTTGTGCAGAACAGCTAATATGACAGAAAGACTCTGTCATCAGCCCTGTCAAGACTGTTTTAAATGAGTCAATGCCACATATTTATGTATCAGTTCCACTGTTCCTCTTGTTTGTGAAAGCCTGGCACACATTTAATTAGTCACTGCTGGTAAATCCACTTATTTAGGCCACTTTTGCTCAGAATGGACTAATGTGACTGGACCTTTAGAGTCATGTTTATGTGTACGTCAGCCTCAGATCAGGCTACTAGGGTGCCAAGGTAAGAATGGGATATGGGCCCCTGTTTGTGGTAACCTTATTTTGTAAAATGCACCATGTGGATAACGTATGGAATAAAGACAATACAGCTTACCTACCTTTAGAAATACACAACAGAACTAAAGCCACAGTTGATGCTGCACAGATCGGCATGGGAACAGACAAACGTGGACTTGTTGATTCACCGTGGAAGAGCTGCGACAGATTTAAGGCCATATGTCATAAACATCTGGATAATTAACATCTGTATGTTTAATTTGTCACGTGGCAAACATCTTTTTTTTTTAAAGTCATACCGTCTCCCTTCACACACACACACAGCCCAAGGTGAAAGCAGTTTGATCCATAAGTCTTGGGAAAGCTTCAGCGTTGACATTTAAAGCCACGGTTCGTAGGTGTTAAACCTCCTGCTGAGTGAAGATAAATAAGTATGATAATGTGTCAGAATCCAAAGCAATAGTTATGGTACCATTGGCTGGCTGTTTGCTCCCAAAGCAATTTTGCAATGCAGGCATCAGACCAGTTGAATCTCTGGAGCATGAAAGCTTCACCCCATGTTGTCAACAAACTGCAAGCTAATTGCTATTGGCTCCGCTAGTGGAAGAAGGAAAGAGTGGAGCCAACTTTGTTTGTCTCTGTTTTTCTTCAACTTGCCTACCATGCCTGGAGAAGTAGAAATCCAGCCCAGTTACTGTGATCGGACATTTCAACATGGTCAGCGTTGTGCCCGGGATCAGCTCGACTAAAGCTGCAGACTCTACAGTGATCTACTGTGATCAAGACAACAAGGGGAAATGGTGCCTGGAGAATATTGCATTTTTGCTGGGACCCAAAACAAAAAGTATACCCATGGCTAATAACATCACGAAGGTATTGTTCACTGAGAACGAAGACACTCCAGGGTGTCTTGATCTCATGACGCTCTCATTTTTGAGACCCCTAAAGCTGCTAGTGTCCAAACGTTAAAACTCAATGAAAGGCTAATTCCAATTCCCCATACCTGCAGTCATAGAGGGATTCAAAAGACCGTCCCTTTTTTTATTTCATTGTAGGAGAAGACAGAGTCTCACCCTCCAGGACTGTGAGAAACTGTGAGACTGGCCAACAGCAGATTTGGCTACCGCAGTGTCCTGCTGGCGAGAAATGCAAGTAGACCTCCAGAATGCGCCAGTCCATGTGCTCTTCCACTTGTCCAAATATTTGTGTCACAACACCCTTGATCTCTCCTGGTTTAAGAACCTGATGCAAACACAAAGCCAACAATGGGCCGCCACCTGTCTACCTTGAGGCGACGGTGAAACCCGGTGCTATGGTAAGATCTCTCCACCTGAAGCCAGCTGCTCACAAAAGGTCCTTAGCTCCTTGTTCTGGCACCCCAGCGGCTCCCGCAGAGATCAGAAGCAGAGAATCCCTTGAGGTCTTAATAAGGACACTAAAAACCCACATCTTCAAAAAGTGAAGCTCTTGTGCTTAAGCTAACGGCAGCTTTGGGATGATCTAATTGATCCTTGAAAATGTAAGTGGAATCTGTGATGTGCATGCTGTATATCGTTAACATATATAAGGTTTCTTATGCAGAGTCAGATTTATGCTCCACATTCAACATGGAATGATATTTGTATTCTGCGCAGTGCAGACCACAGCAAAAGTGTAAGATGTAGAGTTTTCTCTGTAACATACCAGTGTGAAAGTAAGAAAATAAAAAATGAAATATAAATGACACATGAAGAAGCAGACCCAGTGATTTGCTTTGGGCTTTCAACTGAGTCCCAAAGTTTTAGAAAACATTTTTTTTCAGTACGAGAAACCACAAAAGCAGCAGAAAGATGAAATAAGGACAGCAGAACAAAGGGAGAAATATTAGCTTGTCATCGTTTCACTCAGTGATATATGTAAAAGAAATGTAACTGATTATCTTTAGAAAACAAACAACACAGAGCTACAGAACTGAAGGAATATATAGTATTACCCTGACTCTTGCACAGCATTTTAATTATACAGAAGGTCTGACGGTGATGATGCCTAGAGGCTCACTTTTTCTAAAGCTATCAAAATGAAGTGCCAGTGTAATGTTTGGGCCCTTGGCGCCTTTTTTTCCTCGTGAGAAACATGTGCTTTTGAAGCCGTATCACCCTAATCCCCCAGCAAATGGAAGATGACATGTTGTTGTCCCCACTGTGAATAATAATTAGCCACTGGCGGCAGCAAACAACGACAATAGTAATTTGCAAATCAGATTTAAATGGGTGTCACTATTGCATCTTCATCATTACCTCTGCAACAAGTGTGTTCTCCTAGGGCCACAGGTTTCAATAATGCTTTGTTATTAACTGCCCCCCCCCCTACCATGCAAAACACAAACTGTGTTCAATAATTTGCTACTTTGCTTAGGCTATACATCAGTCAGTGTGCAGAGCTCTGCAAAAACAGACCTGGAGCAACCAAACATGCTGCTGATTCCACTTGTGTGGAGCAAGCGCAGGGGGGGGGGGACAATAGTCTTTCTTACAGGAATGAAGAAAAGGATGCACGCCTTACTCCGAAGGTGAGAGGGAAATGCTTTGGGGCCTTTCACACACTTTCCCTGTAAGTCACATCACCCGAGACGCCACTGTACTGTGGATCGTACAGTTTGTGACACTGCTGCACTCCTGACTGTCACAGTGCACACTTCTAGTCTTGAGCTGCTTTCAGATCTTGATGCGGCACCAAACACCCCAGTACAATAGCGTTTTGAATCACATCGAATGGGTAAATAGAGGAGAGCGTACTGTAGCTCAGCATTGGCATTGATGTGCAAATTTACTTGATTTCTATTTAGTTTTGCTCACTACTGAACTAAAGACAACTGTGGTTCCTTTGTATCAAACATAAGCGTGCTCGATGCTCATTTACTAAACTTTCCCTCACATGACCTGATCAGCAGTTCCAACTACTGCAAGCAAACCATTAGCCCGCAGAGTGAAATGCGACGAACAACTGATTCCGACCAATTGAAACAGGCACAGCTGCGTATCCCTGCCCCGGTTCCCCTGCTGCACAGCCGAAACTCATTTCAATTAGGATTGTGGCTGGCAGAGCTAATCATACATCACTTTTAAAAATGAACTATATTTCTGAGAGGCTGTGGAGCTTGAATGAGGTGACAGTGTCTTGGGGAGAACGGCTTAAATGGAAAAATGCAAATCTGAGAGTGCTGCAGACATCTTGATTTTGCGTTTCATCATTCAGCCCCATTGTATCTTTTGATTAGTCCGTCCAATCAGCTTGGCCTGTAGCTGATAAACCCCCACCCTCTTGAGCCACCATAGTTACACACTGCACAGGTCTAATATAGTCTAATATAAAAACAAGCATGCGATGAGATTACCATGTGTCACATGATCGTTGTTTGCTACTGCAGGTGTTGTAGTGATTCTAATTCAAGCTTAGAGGAAGCCAAGCAATAAAAAAAACCTTACATGACTTATTGCCAAGAGAAATCCTCATATATTTCAGGTCCGTATTAGTGAGTGGCTGGAGATGGAGATAGATGGAGATAGATGGCACAAAGGTGAACGCAGCATCAAGATGTAGGAACATTTCCCTCACAGCCCTTTGAAGTTCAAGGGAAGTCTGGGACCAGTGCTGGAAGAAAATTCTTTTTTTTTAACTACGAGCAGCCACACTCTTAAGATACAAACATGAAAGCAAATAGAGCCGCGGGGGAACAGAGCACTGTTATTGTAAAGGGCTGGGTTCTTGTCAGCCTATTGAGTTGTTTACATCCACAAATTTTGACAAAAGCTTGTGTCCTCAAACACTGGCAGGATGCCATATGACCTGTAGCGAGGAGAAGGCAGAGGAACAGCAGGAAACTGTAACCAGGCAAGAGCCTTTGAACCTCGTCCTATAGGATTATTGTGGGGATGGGGGAATTAATATTGCATGTTAAGTAATAATTAAATTATGCCTGTAATATAATGAAACTATCAATACATTTCCTAATACTTTAAGTTCATATCAAACAAATTAGTGTCTAATTTTGCCACTCTCTGCTTTCTCTCTGGGGTTTTACATTTGCGTTAGAGAATGCCAGGAACACTTGGCATTTCTGGCATCCTCAAGCATAAATGTGTTTTACATTCCTGGTATCAGCACTAGAACCGGGTAACTAGCATAAGAAGTCACGACGAAAAAGCAAAAGAAATAAAACAATGAAAAAGGCTCCCACTCAAACGTCAGTAAATATCTAATATGTAGATGATTGACAAGTTGTCTCTTGTTCTAAGCGATAAATTACTGTGATGTTTTTGTCCGGCATCTCATGGATCACCACTGTACTTAATTAACAATCTTCTTCCATACTGACAGTATCATGCTGAATACATTCTGTATCAGCTTGTTCCAGCTCTCCATTAAATTATGTGAGGTTATCACAGAGTAAAATGTCCAGGTGCCATTCCTTCAAATATATGTCTTGAGAATCATTTTACGTATTTTCCCCAAATCCAACCTGACATATCTGACATCTTGAGAAACTTTGGGGATTTCGACTAGAATTTAAGTTCTGTGGGTTTGAACAATGTTTTCTTTGCACAGCGTGAGTTTGTAAAGACTGGCTCTCCGGGGGTCAGTGAGGTGTATTCAGAGGTTAACTTAAAGCTTTCCGGTGGAGTTTTCTAGTAAACAAACTGTTTTCTTCTCATTCTGTGTTTTCAGCTAAACTTTGTTATCCTTGAACAGTTTTGGAACCCTCATTGTTTACGTGTGCTCGCTAACAGTCTTCATCTCAGGCTTTTGATGGCACACTGCCACGTTTGCTGGAATACAACTACCAACACATGGGGGGTTGAATCCAGAATTAAGTGCACTGGCCAAGAAAACCGTCTGCGTTGTCAGCGATTCTTAAGAGTACTCTACTGATTTAGCTTTGCACTCCTACAACACTGTCAGACTCACAATGGGAAAAAGAGGATAACATCTATTTTCTTTTATAATCCATGCATTCTTTTTCCTTGCCAAAACCTGGTGTTGAAAATCAGTTTCCCTTTAAGGATGGGCTTGTGTCTTCATGGGCATGGTAGTAGAACAAAACATGGCTCCGTAGGACCTAGTGGTCGAAATCTGTAGTGGGTACCTTTTTAATTTAGTCCCTATTCCAACTGTGACCATAGCCTTTAAAAGTGCTAAATCTTTTTAGCATTTTATGTCACTTTAACTTCTCCTCTAACTTCTTCCTTTCTTCTTCTTCTTCTACTCCAGGACACTTCAAAATACCATCACCATCTTAACAGACACGCACCAGAAGCTGGTAGGCAAATCAGATGACAGATTTTAGCAATCAAACCACAGGCACAACGAACGGTCAGTATTTGTGGCACAGTGCCACGCTGGCAGTCTGCAGGCAGCCAAACATAATGATGTGGAACTGTGTTAGTAAGAGCAATGTCATCAGAAATTATTCAGAATTTGTATAAATCTCGCCTAATCCAAAACTCTCTCCCTCTCTTTTTTTTTTTTTTTTGCTTACTAGCCATCTGATATTGTTTGCCAAATATGCACAAAAAGTCTCCAAGCTACAGCAGAGTGCAGCCCACACAAGCAGGCAACCTGGCTGTTATAGATTATCATCAGGGTGACAAATGAGCCGCACTGAGGGGAACTTTTTGTGTTGGCTTCCCTGTGTGCAGGTTATGCTGTTAAATGCAGAGGAATATACAAACTTCCCTCAACTATTGATCAATAGTGAAGGAGTTTGAAGCGGTTTAAGACACTGGTGCTAGAAAATCAACCTATCAGACGTCAGTCAGCCATATAATCAATTCTCTGGGTGATTAAATCATGCATGGTAAATTGTCAACAGAACAAAATGTGCAGAGCAGTGCAGCTGATGCATATTGTTACAGTGGGGCAATATGTGATTTTCTCTGAAAGCATCTGGCAGTTTCTTCTTGAAGGCAGTTGCAACTGACTTTATTTCCCCTCTGGGCTTGTTGGCATGGTGGGAGAGAATGAGGGACAACAAGGACCTTAAGATTATATAATTAACACTGCATGCATGAGGTTTCTTTTTGATATTACGCTCAAAAGCCGATAATATCAGAGGGTGAAATACAGAAGTAGCAGTTCTTTCCTTTCATGTACAAAGACGGTCTCATTGCAGCAAAAAATGGTGACACATGACTCTATTTAACCCCAGTTAAGGATATCTCAATAAATTCTAGCTTGCAAACACTGTTTTTATGATTATGAGGATGATATATTGTGAAAATATTTTATAGTAATTTCCCTTGCCTCTGGGTTAAAAACTAACATTCCTAGGGGGCACACTGAGACAGATAATGTCCCATGCTTGAATAATGCATATTCATGGCCTGGATACTCAAAGTATGAGATGAAGCCCAATATGTTTTAATGAGCTTGGTTGCCAGGGTGAGCGACTAAATTTCTCATTTGAGTTCCAGACAGAAAAGGTTAAAAGGAGCGCTCCTCTGCCAGAGAGAGAAAGAAACAATAGGGGAGAGCGACGGCGTGTAGACGGCAGCCAAATCCTCCTGCCAGGTTACAGCCACCAAATTGTGCTCTTTTCCTCTGAGAATCACATTTGGGCATCGTAAACATACGCACGCATATGGACGTTAGATTTTTGTTAAATAATTCACACCGTATCTGTTTCAATGCAGGGAATTAATATTGCAATATGCTCCTTTTTTATTCAGGTTATTTGCAGAGTTAATTGAGCTATGGGAAAGTCCTCAGAGGACAATGAGTTTCATCAAATCCCATTTTATTATATCTAACCTCACAGTCTGCTTTAATTGTCAGAGCTGCAGGGATTGCACTCTAATTAAGCATGTGTCAATTTAACACTGACGACTCTTTCCTTCATGAAAAAACATGGATCTTTGATTATGATGAAAACTTGAGAAAAGGAATACTTCGGCTATATAAAATCTAAGAAAAATATTACTTTTAAATGTTGTGTCCTTTATCTGAGTGGCCAGAGAAGACATCCTTAACAACCTTTATGTAACCTGGGTGCATCACAAAAACCTTTCTGATCTAACATTCTAATTGTTATTATGAATATATCTAACATATCTTTTTTTCTTCTCCCTCTGGATCTGATACGGCAATAAGAAGTGATCTCATATCTTTTTCAAGTACGCTTCATTTCCTCCTTCGTGGGAGCTTCTCACTGCGCTAAGTTAATAAAACACAATCAAGTGTGTGACAGAGATTGTGCTGTCATTGCGCGCACCCCCTGCTGTCCTGCTTTTACAGTAATGAGCAGGGACATTCTTTCTTCATCCCCTCAGAGGCTAAATCACATCTAATAATAGGAGAATCCAGATGGGTTTCTCCCCACTTCTCTTATTTTCTCTTTACACACCCTCTTGCCTCTACAGTCCTAATCTGTGTTTGCATCTTTCTCTCCAGCAGTCCCTTGTTTCTTGATATACGATCCACTGCACGGTGGCTATAAGCTGGAGCATGTGCCATGTCTCGTTTCCTACATGGCTGTTACAGAGTGCAGTTGTTCCTCAACTTAGTACCCAATGCCTTAATATATGTGAATCATGTAAAATGCATGTGTGTTCCCCTCAGGAGAAGCCGGTCCGATGCTGAACATCACATTGCATTTTATAGAACACATGAACATTTATTGCAAATGGATGCCTTTATGGTGTTTATGGCGCCTTGTAGGTGTTTAAAAACAATAAACATTGACTTTCCATTTAGCTACCTGTTCTGTATGGTACATATGTACTACACTGGAAGTGCAGTTTCTGAAAGCAAATTTCCTTGAAAGGATTTGAGGTAATTCTGTGCAGTGTTTTGCAAGAGTGCTTTGAAAAAAAGAAACTGCTGTGCTTGGACTTGTCAATTTCTTTCAAATGATGCTTTTTTTTACTTCAAAGGAAGAGAAAGTGGAAGAAGTGTTGGGAGTTTGAAACTGTGTTGTTTTTTTTTGGTCTTCAGATGCCTAATAAAACGACGACTGCAGACAGCAGCCCCTCCCGCCTTGAAAAGTGTACACATTTTGTTCAGCTGAATCAATTATTGATATAGCTCTATCTTACTGGTGCTGGAGAAATGTGTGATCAAGGTGCGCCAGAAAAGCTCAAGTTAAGAAACCTGCAGCACACATTAAGACTCAGAACAGCTACCAGTGTGCAGAATTTGTGTTGGAATTGCAGTTATCTCACAGGCATTTCTGTCCTACTTAAAATGTAAGTTGAGCTGTGCATCAGCAAACATCAGCTTCATCTTGTTGTGTGCTTGGTTATTAGCACAAAAGGGAACTATTTATACCAAACAGTAGGGCGCACCACTAAAATAAAGTTCCCTCACCAAATGTGATGTCCTGGAATGTGACATAAGAGTGTGCTTGGATTAAAAAAAAAGCAAAAGGCACAGGTCCAAATTTACTCGAGGCACATTGTCCATGAAGCGCTGCACACGCAATTGCCTATGCTGGCTTGGCTAAAAGTGGGCACATTGAACAAACACTTGGATGATAATATCCAGCCTTTTCTTTGATATCAGGACTTTTCTTTAAAGGTAGAGTAAATGAATCTAGCAGTGTGTCATGTGACTGTCTGGGCTGGTATTCAGAGATGAGAAAGAACAGACTGAAAATCATCGGTCTGATATTGGAGTCACCAGAGGATTATATAAAAAAAGTTTCTTCTGCCTGTGGATATTTGTCTTTTACCGCCATTTTGTTTTTTTGCCTCATTTGCATCAGTTAACTGTGTTTACTTTTGTCTGCCTCAAATGTCAGACAGGGATGTTCCACTGGTTCCTGTGCATGTGCACACACACACACACACACACACACACACACTCAAATGAAGCACTGCTGATAAAAGGCGGACAGGTGGACATGACATCAGTTTGATTGTGAATAAATCTAATACTGATCGAGGATGAATCTAACCTTTAAAACTTGAGTCACTACTTATTTTTGGGTCCTAATTATACAACTGTAACGTGTGGTGGAGAGCTGCCAGCTTGAGAGGTCAGACGCTGCAGCAGCTGAGCCTGAGCTGAGCATGTTGAAATCTGGCAGAGGGATATTTTATTTGAAGGGCACTTGTCCTGGCTGAGTACCAGTGGTGGCCTGTGTCATATTAGAGAAACTGACACAGAATGACAACAGGAGCCCAGCATGACATAATCTCACGTAATCATAATGAAATCAAAACATTTAGTCTAATAAATTACTGCGATACAGGCATCAAAGTAACGATCTGAGAGAGATTAAATTCAGAACGGATGTCTCCAGAGGTCGGGAGCTTTTCTGTTGGAGTTTTTAAAGTGGGGGTGAAGGAAATGAAGTCAAGTGTTTTCCCACTTAAATTCGGAGGATTTAGTCTTCTCGTAACAGGTCAACTCAGTTCTTGCAGACAGAAGGTAAAGCCCTGTTCCTCTCTGCACACCTCATGTTTCTTCTCTACACTGTTTCAATCATGCTCAGCTGCATCATTAGGGCAATAAGCTTATATGGATCAGCTGGGCAGCAACCTTTGCCCTGGCAGCCCTGCTGACTTTGGGATTTATAGTCTTTGAATGGATGCCATGATGGTTTGTAGTCCTTGTTGCATCCACCAGGAGGGAAAGTATCTCCCTTCTATGACACGACCTCACATGACATTACAGAATATATCTAAAGTGTGTTAAACTCTTAGTGGGTCTTTTTGCCTGAAGAAGCATGTTTACTACATGGCAAACAAACTTTAAAAATGTTTTAATAAAGATCCCAATGGTTTTCTGTTTAGAACCGCCGACTGATCATGAAAAGAAAATGTGAGTGCCACATATATGAATCCGATGGCACAATGTAAAAATATTCTTTACTGAAGTAACAGATATTTCTTCCACCACTGATGTATTATTCATACCTTTTACTATTTTATTATTTTCTTTAAGCAACTCCTACAGTGATGCAATAGCAGTGAATGCAAGGCGGTTTGGGAGACACACCTTTATCACTGGAGCTGCAAACAGCTTCAACTCATGTGTCAAAATCCAATGTATCACTTTGGCTTGTTTGTGATAGTCAGAGGTAACACAGCTAAAACATAATTCTTCTTGTGATTGTGCCGGAGGTCAAAATAAGGATTTGTTTCCCACCAAGTGACAGTGACAAAGTCCCTTTAGATCGTGAAGGAGCTCTCAAGGAGCGTAAGGAGCCTCCAATTTCTATAACATTCCTCAAAGTGACGTGTACATTGCTTTTTAAGGTGACATAAATGCATCAGCCAGCAATATCCGGCTTGTGCATCTTCCTCCCCCTCCTCCTCCTCCAGGCCGGCGGAGCCTTTTAATGGCTGAGCCGACGACATGCATCAAACCAAGCCGAATTGACGCAGCTTGAAACGCGTGACATTGATATTCATGGCGATCACGCAGGTCATTTAGGCCCGTAGTAGGGGGAATTATGCAGAAAGTGCAGAGTGATGCAGAATTGCCAGACTAGGCAGCGTCTGGGACCAGAAGATGCCCTTGGATCATTCCCTTTAGTGGACTCCAGCATAGTCTCAGGAGTGTGTGTGTGTGTGTGTCTGCGTGTGTGCTCATGGATGCGTGCCAATTTGCCATCATCTCAATATGTCTTCATGCTGATGAAGGTCTCGTAGACCAAAATATCAGTTGCTCCTCATGAATATGTACGGCCACTCGGAGGAGTTTGATGAATTTGTCCTTGACGGAACATCTTAACAGAGCAATCATACAGTGTTTCTCATTTGAGGCTTCAGCATCTAATAATACACAAACCTGATGCTCGAAAAAGCTGCGAAATACAGGAGTGACAAACAAAAAGAAAATGAGGGAATCCTGCAGAAAATATGCAGCAACAAGAAAACTGTAAGACTAATAGTTTTTTTTTTAAACCCAAACTTTTCCCAGCCGCTGAAGCACATGCTTAAATGTGATGCAAAAACGTCAGATGGGTTTTGTGAAATATAGTGAAATTTGCATATTGTGCTTGACAGAGTCATCCCATCTCTCAGCAGAAATGTATCAGCAACGCTGCAGTTTGAAGCAAATGGAAATGATTCCAGTCACCACAGTCTGCTCGTGTCATTCTCTATCTAGGTCACGCAGACTGGAAGATCTGCGATGCTAAATGGCATCATTACTCCGCTAAGTGCTCAGCCTCTTTTGTCATTTTGTGCATTTCAGTTATACTTTTCAAAATGCTTTTTAGTCCAGATGGCAATTTGCAGAGCAGCAAAATAAAGGGTGATGAAGCGAGCGGGACACAAAATGGGCCTGATCTGATGTTCTGGGGGCTTTGCACTATTATCAGAGGATCAAGCATCACATTCTTTGATCTGGAGCGATTTGGGGGAACTCTCAAGTGAGGTCATAGAGACTACAGAGGGTGGCTGGTATCAAAGTGATTGGGTTATGAAAGGGAGCACAGTCTTCACAGGAAATTCCAAACCGTGCTGGATTCATGCTTCTGTGTAATTCACAAAAAGAAAAATCTGGCGATACCAAAACGCTACTGATGTGAGTTTTATTTGGCTCGGTTGGTCATCAAAAGCATTCTGGAGATCTGATCACAGCATCTCTAATGCATAGTGTAATGGCTAATAAAGGAATGAAAGGAGACAAAACCTCAGTGTTGTGGGTAATTTGTAAGGAGGCAGGTTAGTCAGATCATGTCTAATGTATCGTGTAAAGTTAATAAAGAAAAGAGATAAAAGCATGTGAAATCAACATTTTCATTCCTCTTGTGTTTTAGCAGAAACAGGAATTTATACTACACCATTAGCAAAGGAATTTGGTGTTTTCTGACCTGCAGCGTCGTAAACACTGTGTGCTTTGAGAAAAATACATTTGTCATCACTTGAGGGATCATCCTCATATATTCTTATCAGGTGAAGATGTTACACAAAGATGGCACAGTGGTGAAATATCCCAGCGTGAGGATCACTCTGTTCTCTGTTTAAGTGTCAAAGTCACAGAGGTAGAACTATCTAGAAGAACGATTCCTTCATGGCATGCTGAAGGCTCTTCTACTCTACGCAGATCTGTAGCGCAGAGGCCACTGTCTGGTTAGTGTCGACTCTTAAGCGTTCTAAAAATGGGAAGTGTTTACAGTGCAGGGCCGTGTTCTTTATGAGCCCATATGGGCCGGTCGGGTCTGTTTCCAGTCACACTCTTACGAGACCTATCTGCTTTCACTTTTCTCCTCGATCATGACGGATGGTCCACATTGGCAGGCGTTTAAGATCAAGCAAGTTCAGTGGTATCACCTGAGGTGTGCTTTTCAACCTGCCACATGGTCTCCATTTACCTGCTGTAGTTCTTGTTGACGGGAATACTCAGGTTCTGTAGTTTGTTTGACGAATGTCACACAATACTGTATGTAAACATGGAAATTGAATGAAAGTCAATATTTTTCAATGTCCTCTTGGAATGAATTGTTATGAAAGAAGCCCAGACAGCGTGGCTACTTGTGGGCCACAGCCAACTTGAAAACCAACTTTAAAGATGTTCAAATGGGTCAAAAACAAGCTTGCAAACGTACACACAAATAGGAGCTGAGAAGCGTTGTTTTACCAGCTCTGCCCTGCTTTTCTATGCGTCATTGCGTAAGCAGACTGAGCAATAACTAAACTACTTGAGTTTCCTTCCTGAAACATGACAAACGGGTTGAGCTGGAAGAGGTTTACATGACGAGGAAGTTCGCTGTTTGCCAGTTGTCGGTTTTCTATCTGTCCGTCCAGGTTGTGATGGTAAAAAGACTTTAATACACTTTTTTTCTGTTCCGTTTCCCAACATTGCAACATGTCTGCCTTTTATTTTCAGATAGTTTAAGTTGTACAATCTGTCTGCTCTTGAGAAGGAAATAAACTCATTGGCTGAGTTTAAACACACTGGGCTAAGCTAAACAGTTACATTTTTTCATGAGTACAGATCACTCGACTTAAACCCAGTGAACAATTAGTAAGAAAGGAAGCAACTGTAAGCTTTCAACTTCATATTTTTTAGCAAAGCATTACAAAAATATGTTGCAACCTGACCCATGCTTTGTGTCTAAACATTGTCACTGTCAAGACGTCACGTCTGTCACATCACCTGACCAACACTGCCGTTCACACAGGAACATCTTGTGGTAATCCAATCCAAATGCCAAAGTCTTACACAATACCTGCAAAATTATCACTATATTATTTATTAAGGATACAGAAGCCCTCAGAATGAACTCCACAAACAATCCCTGGAATCAAAAAGACACCTGCATTTACATTTGTACAGATAAACAGGGTTAGGTGTGCTTCGTGCTTTGCCCACCCACCAGGAGATTCATCGTTATGCTGAGTGGCTGTATAGGAATCATCTTTTTAAAAAATCTAGCAAGAGGTCACATTTAAATTAAACGATGGAAATTTATTCTTGAGAGAGGCCTGCGATAAAGCCGTATGAAGGAATTCAATGAGGTTTTCCTGCAAAGACCAAAAGTGGGTCATAGGATTATGTGAAAGTATTTCACAAACAATTGTCTTCCTAATGCTTCAAATCTTGACTGCCCTGCAGGATTATATGAAGAAAAGAAGCACACATTATAAACATGGATGAAAAAATATTTGACGGAGCTCCATATGAATCCAGTGGAGTTACATTTCTTCAAGTCAGGAAGAGGCGTATAGGAGGAAACTCTGGTCAAAGTTAAATGTTTTGTAACACGTTTCATTGTCTTTTGAACAGCAATTCAAAGCTGCTTGAATGGAGCTTTACCTTTCCGCACCCCCGCTCTGATGCATTGCCAAGGCCAAAGGTTATTAGCTCATATGTCACACCTTGACAGCTTCACTCTCCTGTTTCAGCAATGAGATACCTGGGCCACGTCCCCGTGGTCGTCCTCAAATATGCGTTCCCATGAGCCCCACGCTTTGGAGTCAAACAGCAATCAGCTTGCCAAGACATGAGCTGAAGTTCATCACTGTCGCCGCTTGCCAATAATGAACTGTTTAAAGTTGCAACGTGACCAACTGTATTTGAAGATTTTTAAAGAGGGTGAATTCAGCAAAGGTAACACTTGTTTAAATATTGAATAAGAAAGTGGTGGCTATAGGCTGTGTCTCATCACTGCATACACTGTGCTCAATATTTATACAACTTCATGTCGCAGTATGAATTAGATGAGCCAATATTTCATCTGTTTTAAAATACACTGTAAAGCTACCTTTAAATGCTGAAATGTCAAAGAATACATTTTTATTAAAAGGTAGATTGTAATGAAATCAAACCCCAGTTTTAATACAATTTCTGGTTGGCATAGCTATTCAATGTATTCACATTGAGTAATTATCTCTATTTAGTATATATAGTTTTTAGTGGTAGTGGTGGGATCCAACATTCCCACTTACATGATCATGATCATGATGATACATCATGTAATCCGCCTTCATTTTATTTAACTGATAACAGCCTCAGTATTTGCCATTAACTTTACATGAAGAGCTTTATTATGCTACTGCTAATGCAAACTGCACATTTCTTACTGCCACTGCTTTTATTGTGAAGGAGCCACAGGAAACACTATGTCTTTTTTGTATTTATGATAACAAACTGTGTGAGTTTGTTTGGCTGCACTGTAAACAGACAGCAGTAGTTCTTCTGCTGCATTTCTGGCACATTTCAGTGAGTATTTCCTATATTTATTGCTGTTACCATGGTAACCACGGGTGTTGCTGATCAACCAGGGCTGAAATCTTAAGGATTATTAAGGAATCTTTTTATTTGGTCGGTAGAGATAAGATGCTGAATTATTCCAGTGATCCTGGATTAGGTTCCCTGCGAGGTGCTTTGTGACAAGAGCCGAGTGGAGATCTGCATGTATCGAGAGCCTCGCTCGAGTTGTTTTACAAGGTCAACAGTCCCACCTGAAACCGCACATGACACAGACAAGTAGTTCAAGGACTCTTGACGGCGTTCCGAGAATAAATGAAAAGCCTCGTCCCATATTCAGAAAGCCATCAGGGACCAGACGGGTCAATAATATTGAGGGGCAAACATCGCTGTGCAGTCAAAGAGAATGTAGCCTTTTGTGTTTCACTGAAGAATGAAGAGAGTCATTGACTCGTGCCAAACCTTTTACGTTTCTCTCGCTTGTGTTATGACTTTGTTTGTCATCTCCTGGTCCTTGGATGCCCCTTGGACCTCAATATGTCGCACTGAGAGTGAGCTTTAAACATAAACAGTGAGAGGAAGGATAGACATATGGAAAGCTGTGTTCTCACTACAAAACATGCTGGACGAGGAAGGGGAAAGGCTCAGTTTGAGGGGGAATTGATCTCTTTACATGTATTTGGGTACAAGCTAAGAAATACAAACCATATTTTGAGCATGTTACATTGCCCTTCACGAGCTTTATAAGATTATAAGTAATATAAAAATACATTAAAATACACACATTGAACATAAACTTACAGTATATGGCTTCTAAAGTAGGACTATTACCTTCTACATTCAAACAGTGGAATAATAAGCGCAATGAAAGTTGCATTAGCAAGGGGGAAGGATTGTTGTTCCAACCACATTCAGCCACCCACCTTCGTTCCCCTTAAATCAGCCTCCTCTGTGCACCACTGTTTATCCCCTGGACAAAACAGTTACCTCACACATGCTTTTTCCTGCCGGGTCATATTTAGATTGCTGTGACAGCCTACCTGAGCTATCTGGGCCATGGTAAACTTTCGTGGGTCCCGTTTACTCCTCCGGGTCCAATAATCATCACAAGACGCTGCAGCCTCCTGCTAAAGAGACATTATTTACCCTTCCTTCAGCTGGGGTACAAACAGGACATGCCCGCTCAGAGGCTTACATCTTAGGCTTTACAAACAAAGCACATTTTGGATTCTGCACTTCCACACACTCACGCTTGTTTTCATCTTATTATATTGTTTGTTGCATGACTACCAGATAATACTTGCAGTAACAAAATTATGATAAGCATTTGGAACAGGATTTTCAGGTAAACCCATTTCCTGAGGCTAACTATGTATTTTGTTTAAACACAATCAGTGTGATTTGCCTCCGAGCCAGGAAAAACTGTTCCCTTGCTTGTTTTTATTGCTCAAATGAATGTTTAAAATAGTGGAAAGGCAATCACGGTGCACTTTTCAACAATAATAAAACCCAAGTAGTACGATTACTTATGTCAAATAAACACTTTTTGCAACAAGGTCTTTATATTTAGTTGTCAACATTTGCCACAAGATGACGCTTGCGCAGGGTGTCGGGGGGAGCAATATTGCAGTAATATGAATACATTTTCTTCATGTAGGGAATTATAATTTGAAATTCAGTATCTTCAGTTTGTGCAGAACATAATAACGCTTCTTCACTTTGAATAGTCTAGATAGATAGATAGATAGATAGAGTATACAAATACAGTAGTGAGAGTGAGGTACTGTGTATGTTTGCATGATTTCACAGGTGTATATGCTACATGATACCTTTCTCCTGTAAATCCTGGGTTTGCTTATGTTGCTGCCTCTTGTTTCACTGTGAGCACAGAGCAGCGACTAACCCACTATCGACATATTCAAAGAGGAAAAAACAAACATTCTGCAAAACCTCAGAGTGTGCTGATTCGAAACATTTGATGACATAAAAATATGTTCACGTGCCCTCTGATCACCGAACTCACCAGCAACTCTACATCGATTTTGTTATTTCCATTCCCCCTCTTCCTTTTCCCCTCTTGTCTCTGTACGTTCATAAAGTAACAGAACAGTAAGAAACGGATGCGTCTTTGCACTGAGTTTGCGCCGCTCTGGTGTGAATTTGCATCTGTTTGTGCCCACTTTTAGGGGGAAATTTATTGGCTTTTCTTGCCCAAATAAAATTTCTCATTGTGGAAAAGGCTTTGACACTAGCTAGGGAGGATGAGGGACTCATGATCTCTGTTAAATCCTATTTATGGCCCTTTCTTTAAAGTTGTGTTATCAACATGTTGTGTCTTCTAGCTTGGGAGGGTGTGTGAACTCTAACTGTTGATGGTCAGTAAATACCTTTAAGGCACATGCTGTACATGTAGGTGTAGCAGCCTCATAGTTGTTGGAAGGCAACTCTGACTAACAGAAGTAATGTAACCATAAAACTAAGAAAGTACTTGACTTTAAGTAAGAAAGTTTCTTGCGCAACCCTGTTAACCATATATAGCCTACAATCATTTGCATGATGATTTATGCTGCGAACGCGCAACACATGCACGCACCAGGTGACAAACTTCTGAAAACAACTATTTGAATAGCAAATAGGCTCTGCTGTTGTTGTTGCCCAGGGAGGAGGTGATGTTTTGACAAGAGTCAAAAGGAGTGACAAGTGAAAACAGCACAAGGCAAAAAAGACAAGGAGGGGGAGAGAAAGCAAGTTGGACACCAGCTGGGAGAGAAAAATAGCGAGATTGTAAATGTATGTGCAGATGCAGGGGTGGTAGAAGAGGGACGAAGACAGTAAAATGCATGTGTTCAGGGATGGGAGCTGTACAGCAAGAGAGGGAGGAATGAAGAAATGAATGTATTCATGCAGGGGTTGGTGCGAAAGAGAGGGGAAGAGAAAAGCTAAAACAAGACTGCAATACAGACAAAGGAAGGAAGAGGAAGAAATAGACTTAAGAGAGAGGACAATGATGAAGAGACAACAAGGGACAAAGAAAGAGAGATGGAGCTGGAGCTCGCTTGCTGTGTTTATTTGTCCCAGATGTCCGGAGGTAATTGTGCAGAGGGATTGCTCTGCAGACATCTGGCTGCTGAAAGCTCAATATTCTTTCACACAGACACACACTCAAATAAATCCATCTCAAGAGCTCCACATAATCCCATTGGACGCATTGCTTAAAGCATGTAACCTGGGCTAATTTAAATCACATCAGGTTTCCCCTCTGATGGAATTCACCAATTAAAGGGGATTCTTTTGAGAGTTCGCCTGAATCTCCCTTAAAATTGACCTCTAGAAGTTTCACTTAAATGTCAAACTTTGATGCTACCTCTGAGTATAATGTACAATACTACAGTACACAAGCAAAGAAATGAATGACTGAAATGAATTGCAGCTTTCAGTTCTGATGTGTTGATGTGCATCTCTGTCAGCTCTGTAAATGAAGAAGTTCCATTGCTTTTCCTCCTGGCAGACAGCCAGTCTGCTGGCTCAGGTAGACTGGGATTCAACTCAATACATGGTGGACTGTTTGATGCTGTTGCCATGTTCTCAGTTTCTGACTCTCTTGAAAATGTGCACCAATGCCCGCAGTCCACCTTGAGGAGCCAGACTGCAGCTCTTTCTATTCCAATTCGTTGTCTTTCAAGTCTGCCCGTCCATGTGTGCCTTTGGGAGGTGATGCAGAAATTTCGACTGGCAGAACACCTTTGAAACTGAAACTATCTGAAATGCTTGTATAATGTATTATTGAAATTTGGTTATCGTAGCAACACTGCAGCTGCAACTGATTCATTCATCTCCTTTAAATATTCGGCTGCAGCTGTACTAGCTGACACATTCTAGTCTGCATCCCTCTTTCTGCAGTTAGCCAATCATAAGTGATGAGCACCATTAGCTGGACCGCTACCTGTGATTCTAATTAGTTTTAATCAAGGACGGGCCAATTACAACTGTGATTTCTAACAGAGCGTTCCTGTGAACCTTAGACCTTATTTATTCAAATAAACTATTAGAATTCAATGAAACTGCTACTCACTCATATTACTCTCTTTGCACAATGGTCCTAAAATAAAAGACTTGATACATACAGAGATGTTTCCCTAACAGTCATTGTGGCATCAGAAATTTCCACATTGAGAACATGGACTTGAATTGGCCTTGCGGGCTGCATTTTAAATGCTATGCCTTAAAGGCAGTAGGTACAAAGTGATACTAGCTACAGGCTGCTAAACATACAAGCAGTCTGTTAGGCCATGCTAAGCCTCCCAGGAAGCCAAGCTAGAGCAGGTAGCTGCCAGACAATACCAGATGCCTTACAGGAAGTAAAACCGTACAGGGGCAGTCTGGCAGGCAGTTAGATATGAATTTAGCCTCCCAGGCAGTCAGGAATACCAGATTGCTTTTAGAGTGCCATATGCCCGACAGAAAGCAAAAGTACAATAGGGACAGATTATTGAGTTATCTAGTATTTCCTGGCTTTTTTTCTCTGCTAATTGGCCAGTGCTGTTGTGTTTGTGCTGTACTTTAGTACAACAATAGCATGTGTGTCCTTGGATTTTCTGGATGTTTCATGTTAAACTACCAGGCACATGAACCCTGATCTGGGCTAAGAACCTTTTTTGTGCACAGAAATGGGCTTGAAAGATGTGTGCGACTGATCTTTCAAAAGTTGTGTTTGATAAAAACCAACCTGACCAGTTGTGACATATGATAACGTTATCACCGGACAAGGATCCGGATCTATGTGCAATGACAATATTGTCGGGGCTTAGCATGAGAATATTTTGGAGACAATTGTTAATGGTGACACCAAGGGCAGATTTGTACCCCTCATTGTGTCAGTTTCTTAGTTTGTCGTTTCCATGAACCCTGTTGTCTATCACTCTGTTTCATTGCTCTTCTTCTTTCTGCATCCATGCACACATACAAAAAACAATGTAGTTCAGCAGGAAGAGCTGTTATGACGCTGGTGTAGCAGGGCAGCTTGTCCCTGAGGAAAGTAATGGCCTGCCCTGGAAAGTCATATAGAACAATTTCACACAAACACACAGGGAAGCAAGAAAGGGGATTTAAAAATTAATTACTTTCCATCTTATCTTTGTACAAACATATTAAGCTGCTGAGATGGTATCAGTTTTATTGAAAAGAGCGGAAAACACAGTATCTTGTTCTTGATAGAATCCTTGTCTAGGGCAATTCAAGGATAGAGAAAGAAAAGTGAAGCCTAATTAAAATAAATTGAATCATTGTTGAATCTAAAAAATATTGGCATTGATTGTTGATCCAAAAAGCTACAGCAAGTCAACAACGAATGCTAAACATACAATCTATTTTATTTACTGCCATGTCCGACATGAATAATTCAGATTCCTGGAACTTTTTAGATACTCCAGTGCGTTCATACGTGCGTCAACACCATTAACACACCACCTCCACCTCCACCTGAGGCACAGAGGGATTATAAAGGAAGACACCACACTGAAATATTTAATGAATTCCTCCATTTGTGCCCTGCGTCAGTTATAGGAAAGGACAAGGGGCTTTAGTTGGCCTTCCCAGGAAGTCGTGACTAAACTGAAGGAAGACAAATGCTCCCTCCCACCTCTGTTTCCCACTGTTCAGCTGAAAGGTACACAGTGTGAATAAGTCTTCAAATGGATTATGCACAGTGGACCTGGGAGCGGTTAAAGTTTGAGTGGAAAAACAAAATTATGTACTTGCTTTGATCTGAGGCACATTTAGCAGGAAAAACGGATGTGTCACCCAAAATGTATTTTTACATTGCACTTGGTTGCTCCTCACTTGCATGATCAAGCGACCACATCAAAGGAAATACAGAGGGCTACTGAAATCATTTTTCTGTTGGTTGCTATTTTTTATTTTATGGTCCAGAGCTGTAACGTTGGATATCATCCTTATTTTAACCAATGCAGTTAGAAAATTAACCCTTACCGTCACATCTCTTGTGCCTATATGAAGTGATTTGTGACAGAATAGTTTGAAAAGTAGAAAGAAAGTGAAGACATTGGTTTGATCTTTTTTCCTAGCTTTACTTTGTGCTCCTCTCCTCTTCAGTCCTGTCCTCGCTCTTGATCAGTGGAGCAGGAAATAGATCCCACGGAAGCAGTGATGTAACCGAGTTATTATCTAATGGCCAATTGAAAATGGTCCAATTTACATCAAGCGCAACTTGATGTAAATGACCTTCTTTATTAGCACACTCACCGCCGTCAAACATCCTGTTAGCGACACACCCGCAATCAGCTCTGCACTTTGCCATGTCACATCGATATGGCTCGCTATGTGAACAAGTCGGAGGACACACACACACACATATATGCAATTCTGACCACTCAGACCAAGGGTTGTGACAAGGTGTCGAGACAGCGCTACTTGGCCAATGGCTCTCGGGTCCTTGGGGGATGGCCGGAGAAAAGACTGTCACCAACTTCGTGTGTGTGTGTGTGCTTAACTTGTGTCGCTTTTTAGCAACAGTGAGAGACAGTGGCTTGAGGACCATTAGTGATATAACCCATGGCAGCCATGTAACAACACAAGGTCATTATATCCAAAATATTGGCTTAATGATAGCTGGATGTACAGTAGAAGGAGTGAGGATTGCGGGATAATAATGAGCTCCTTTAGAGTGCTATTTCACTAGTGCTGGAGCCCCCCCCTTCAAGAGCCACAAATCCCAAGTCATTAGTGGTTCAGTTCCAATGATAGTTCAGTGGAGTTCAGTCTGATAATTCTGATTTAGATGAAAGTCACATACTGACAGAGAGCTCTTTATTCTCGCTTGTCTATGTATGTCCTCAAAAGGGAAAGAAAGCAAAAGGAAATGAACCTCCAGTGTCCCATAAAAAGTTTATTTCCCAAATGAAGTTGTGCATTTTGACAGTTTACATTGCATCACCAGTGTTTGGGATATTTCCGCTCCATATGGTGGATGTTTGCAGCTGTCGATGAAGGAAATGAAAATCTTGAGCTGCAGGAATTGTGTGTTAACACTTTAATGGAGACCGTCAGTTAGTGACATGCTAACTTTTTAGCTGTATGATTGGCAGTAACTACTCATGATGCATGGTATCCAACAAATCCTCACATCTGATATTCATCAGCATTAAGACTCTTGTTCAGAGTGTTTTGTTTACGTTCACAGAACATAAATGAACTACTGAAGCTTATAGGAATGCCATTAGTGCATTCTGTTGCATCATGGATTCAGCATTTTAGCAGCGGCTCGATCGAAAGCAACAAAGCTGTTTTTTTAAACATGATACACATGAACTCTGCGTCAGCCCTGATCGCCCGCATGCCTTCCCTTTCATTTCTCTCAGCCCCGCTCTGTACAGCAGATTGTGTGAATCACATGTTAACAGTCCACATGCCTGAGTCCACACAATTCACACTTTATTTATCCTGCTGACGATGAGCATGTTTGAAAATCTCTGTTGGGAAGTGACACATCATTGCTATGCTAGCGTGAAACTTTTCTGCCAGTGTGTGGCCCACTGGCTGATCACACACACACTTCCAACGTCACTCAGTATGAACTGTTAAGTCCAAATTATTGCTCTGCTTTGAGGAAAAACATTGTAAAGCTGCACATTTGTCAAATAATCTCAGGATTTTGAAGTCATCTTTTGTAACTTTTTCAAAAGGACTCTTAAGTTCAATAGTTTAAACCCATAAAATAACCATCATATTACTTTGTGGTTTGACAGAGAACAAAATGCCTAGCGGCCTATTGCATTTGGCATGAACATGTTTAACAAAGCAAGGCAGTTTTTAACATGAAAAGATAAGAAAATAAGAAGAAATCATCTAATTCAACTCAGGGTGTCTTGTGAACAGCATTCTTACAGCCCTCAAACCTCTTCAAACTACTGCAACACAATGTTTGAATACATAACATCATAGAAATGTGTGTTTAAGTGAGAACTATCTAATAAACACACCTTTGTTCTTTCTTTAACACTTAACCGGATCCTGAAAACCTTTTAAGGCATCTGGCAAGTGGCCTCTAGCCATCATGGCAGATGGGAAACCACTGAACACTGTTATCTGTGAGGGCCGATCAATACCTGCAACTAAATGTTTACTTGTAATGTTAACATTACAGGCTAGCATTATTCACTGGGATGATGAGAGCAATAGTGAGGGAAGTACCTGAGATATGTATACAAATAGCAAAGTAATAAATGTTCTAGTCACTAACAAGGATTAATACAAGTAAATACTCCTAAAAGGTCAACGGTTGTGAAAATGGTCAGTATTAGGGCCGCTGTAAGATACCAAAAAAAGTTGATTTGTCATATTATGATTTTAAGGTTTTCTTACTTTAAGTAATAAAGTAGATGCAACATTTTGAGTTCATTGTTGAAATCTTGAACCTAGTTTTTTGCTAACCATTGCTCTACTCTGTTAAGAAAGATAAGCATCAAAAAGACTGTATGACCTGAAACAGTCACCCGTGAAGACAAAGTCGGTCATGCTCGTTGAGAATATTTCAGGCATTTTTCAGCAGATTGTGCCCCAGAGCTCCTGGGTGGTCACTTGATCAAACAGGAGGACTGACGAGAACAGGTCTGTGTTGAGCCTCGATGTCGGCAGATCTTGTTCAAGTCAAGAACCCCCTCCAGGATTCACTCAGACCACACTGACACTGAGCCAGATCCTCTATCAGCTGGTAGGTTTGAGAAGCGAAGGAGAAAATGCCCTCAAAGAAACCTTGCTGGGTTCTTAGCAGGCCCTTTAGATCAACCAGGAGAATGAGACTAATCTGCTCTTGTACAGCCTTCTCATTCAAGAGTGGATCTCCTTCACGAGGTCTGGATTGAAATGGTAATCACCTGTTTACTACCTCTTTGGTTTATTCTCTCCTCACCCTTAGTTGAGTCCTTGAGGACTTCATCAGGCAGCAAGAATTTCCACTAATACACATGGCCTAACTTTGCTGTAAGAACTGTGGTTCTTCTGAATCAATCGTTAGCCTGTGACTGTGAGACAGAGCCTCTCTACAACACAAAGCATGGAATTAAGAAAAGAAAAATCAATCATTTAGATTGCAGGCTTAAAGGATATTTTTCCCAGATATGGAGGCTTGTTGTCTTCCCTTCAGAAGAAACTATTTGCTGCCAGTCAATTCTATACCTGAAACAACTTGAAGATTGCAACAGTTTCAGCTAGGTAATCCATCATAGTAAACACGAAGCCTTAATTTGGTTTTGCCAGAGTTTGTTTAATCGTTATTTCATTGTCCCACAGTTGAGTGTCTTCATATCAGTGCTGCAATACGTTCCACTCTGCTTACTGTCAATCACCTGACACCTGCAGGAAGGTATATACAATATGAAAGTTTCTGTCAGGGAATAATCCCTCAATGCATGCCACCTTACACACCTTGTCATATCCATGTGTACCTATTAAGTGTTTCTTGTGAAGCTGAGGCAGCACTTAATTTTATCTTTAAAAATGTCAAACATAAATGGTAAAAAATGCTAATTAAATGTGGAGCGTACTGCAGAGTCATTTGAGGACAAACAGTATAAAGTAGACTCAAACTGCACAAGCATTCACCTTAAAGATGCGTGCTCACGCTGCGATGGAATGATTAAATCTGGCACAGTATGACAGTTTGAAAGTTGACATTTTGGGATGGGTAAGGCACCACTGAGCTGGCCTTTCCAGTGGCAACTCAGCTAAGAAATCAAGTCTGAAAATCAAGTAGGTTTTTTATCTGTTCATAAATGCACTTGCATTTAGTTATTATTGATTTCTATTCAATTAGAATAATCAAGTTTACTTTGGCCAATTACTTTGGCCAATTCATGCAAACCACAAAGCAGTCCATGACACCTTGACACTCCACAGGCTCTCATGGCTCTTTTTGTGCCATGCAAATGAGAAAAATTACCAGCAGGGGAGGATCATAAAAAACCCTTGCTTTAATTCCTCTGAGTCAGAAAACAATCTTCAAAAGGACAACAACCCCTTTTCTTGAGAGATTTCTCATTCCCCCCCCTTTTTCACATGCACACATACCCACACACACACCCCACTCACTCACACGTCCGCAACTACTGGAGACACTGGATGTAAGGATCAGGTGAATAATTCATTTTGTGGACAAAATTCTTGTGCTGAAGCTACTAAAAAAAGCACAGACATTGGGCCCATTTACACACATTATTAGGATAAATAGGCAGTAACACCTGTGGCTGTTGCGTAAGCCTGCATGAATCCAGCTAAGACACATTTGTTGATTAAACAGGTGACGAGTAAAAGGGGCGGCTGAATTGTGAAATACCGCCGACTCAAAGGCTGAAAAGTTCCCGCTCAGGACACCATGGCTCAAACACTTTGCAAGCACATTAAATCTTTCATTTCATATTTTGGCACCGAACAGTGGAGCTGTTAATTGTATATTACATTGCAGCTGGCATCCCTCTCTACTCATCTCAGTTCCTAACTGCGTAACTGTGCATAGTGAGGAAACTGCATCACACCAGCATTTCATTAATTTATCTGCAATTGACACTTGACATTTTCATGCACCGGCACCAGGTTTTGCAGTCCTCAAAAGACAAACAATGGCACCACCATAAAAACGCCTCATACAGAGATCCCAGACTTCTTCAGTGTTATTGAAGTAATCCTATGCATAACCTTGCAGAGCCTCAACTTTAAATTAATGTAATCCTCTGCGTGCCTCTGTGCTGAACTGCAAAGTCATTGAAAGTAACATAATAAAGGAATAAATCAAGAAGGAACAAAGCTTGTTTGTGCATGTTCTGATCTGCAGCCATTAAAGGTGAATCTCCCTTTCTTTAAAGCCATTACCCACAGACAACTTTTTTCCCAGGCAATATCTTGGTCTTTGGGATGTAATGCTGGCCGTCTATGAGCTCATCCATCACTGTTGTTTACAATCAAACTACTTAAAGAAGCATTTAGCTGGCGACCTGAAGATTCATTTCTAGTTTGTTGGTTTCTTGTTGAGGTTTAAAACCTCTGATTTCATTTAGCATGGACTTTATTTGGTTGTAAGAGAGTTAAATCAATTCCATATGTTGAGACAAATTACATTCTTGTTGTTGTATTCTAGCATATAAGTGATTCAACGTGTAACAGTAACATGTGGTGCACTGGTGAGAAGGACTCAAAAGCAACGTGATCAACAGGAAAAACCACTGGAGAGTTTCAATACGAGGGTCCGAAGACAATCTGGCAAATGACAAGGGTCAAATGGCAGGTGTAAGTACAGAGGTGGCTGATTGGTTTTGACAAACAGGTGGTAACTTGAACACAGGTGACTGGTGATTACTAGGCGGGAAGAACACAGACAGGAAGTAAAGCAAACAAAACCAAGAACAGTCAGAATACCAAAATAAAACAGGAAACAGAGTCAGAGACATAACAAACAACTGAATTGATGTTCAGTTCTATGTGATAGAGTTCCCTGAGATAACTTTGTTGTGATATGGCGCTATATAAATAAAATTGAATTGAAATTAAATTTAATTGAATGTTATGTGTTACATCCATTCTGTATGTTGGGATTAATAACATTTATTTACGGTTTGCTTGCATAGCAGCAGTTCAGTATGTAGTTCACTTGAGCTGTGTAGCTCGCATACACTACGCACTGGGAACGCTGTTTAAATCTGTGTTGTTGAGATTAATAGCATCCCTTTATGTTTATGCTAGTATAGTTCTGTTTGTGGTAGTTATTTATATGAAATAGAAATCACAAAAGTAACGTAAAGATGGATGTTCTCATGACATCTCATCCATTTTCTTTGGTGAGTTTTATTTTTGTGAAAGTAAACCCAGTAGCTGTCATGCTTTCACCCAGCAATGGGAATGTATTTACAGCCACTCTTTTTAAATTAATAGCATTCGCTTTCTGTATGCTAGCATAATGGTATATTTGGTGGGTCTTATTTGGGTGAAAGGACTATAAGACCACCCAAAGCATCAAGTGTTTTATTGACATTTGAAACAGTTTTTCTTTTCATGTGTTGGCCATGACACCGTTCTTTAAGGTGAGTGTCTTTGATTTGCTTCCAACTGTCAGCTACACCTTTTACATCACCCTGTTTCCAACGATGGTATGCTGTCAGGCTGGCCTCAACCAAAATGCCTCAAACATATTTAGCTTCTTATTGTCTGTGTACGGAATGAACAGAATGTTTTGTCATGTGTTTGTTTGTGCACTTTGTTGGTGTTTGTGATTCTAGGTCACTGGATTCATCCATTTAAATCCACCAGTGAAGTCAACCTATGCAAACCAGAGCAATGCATGTAAGTAAGGCTCGTATTTTGAGGCGGACGAGGCAAGCACATCCAAAAATACATACTGTAATGCTGAAGAGCTAGAGCAACATTAAATAAAAGCAAGACAGCAGGAAAAGGTCATCCTCTCATTTATGTCCTCCGGTGCTGGCACCCCCTGCGACTCATGTTAAAAACAGCCACATGCCTGGGTACATGATTAAAACAGAAAGACTAAGAGAGAGTGTTCAAGAGAAATTCCAAAAGTGCCCTCTGGGTTAAAAGATGCAAACGCCAACAGTGATTGACAGCAACAAGCTAAGAGGACATAGTTTAAATGCCTAAGTTTCAGTTTCTTAACGCACAAAGGAAAACAAGCTTGAATCGAATAAGAGGAACAGGAGGGACCTGCAGAACACAGAAGTGCTGCAGTCACATCCGTATTATCTCCGTGAGGATTTGGGGACCTGTTCTGCTGCACAAGCCCGGCGTATCAAAGCGTTTCCATCTTTGGAGATTTATTCCTCGTCTAACTTTGGTGATGCGTGCTGCATAATCAGATCCGGTTAAGTTGGAGGAGGCTGGGGCTCATTTGTGTAGGTACAGCAGAGGCGTCTAAAAATAGCCCAGAGGGTGATGGAGCAAAAGGGGCTGCATGTGAGAATGCTTGGGACATAAAGTGGCATGTCGCTGCATTTTGTTTTGTGCGTGTGTTGAGGGGGAAGGCGAATTAGAAAGAGAAGCGTTGTGTGGGAGTGAAGAAAAAGATGGGAAATGGTGACGGAAAGAGCAGGAGTGGGAGTGTGTGTGTGTGTGTGTGTGTGTGTGTGTGTGTGTGTGTGAAAGATGGAGGGGGGGGGGGGAGAGGTGAGGAGAATTAGGATAGGGAAAGAAGAGGCCAAGCTGCGGGGGCTCGCAGCCTCTTTTCACCAAACTGACAGCAGGCTCGAGCTCCCGCTGAGAAGAAGTGTGTGTGTCCAGTTACACAAATCCCGTATGCTTGTTCACCTTTGGATGTGTGTGCGAGTGGGAGCGTGTAACCTAGCTCACAGCGGATATGACTGGAGCCAACTAGCACCAGGGTGGATGACAATGTAGTGTCAAAAGCCTGAGCGGTGTCCTGTTCACCCCTTGAGTACATTATATATCCTACAAAAAAAAAATGCTCCCAGGGATTTAAGCATGATTCACCATGTCGGTTGGACTCACATTTGTCTGTGTGCAAGTTGAGGAGGATGAGGGTCTGCATGCAACGTGTTCAAACATCACACGTGTCTGATAGATCATTTGTGGAGGCAGGAGTTCAGAATTTACACCAAATATTGATCCACCGCAGATGAGTTGGTAAAGTTTAACTGAAAGTACACATATACACATGCAAAACCACCTCCCGATGATGAGACAAGCTGTTTCACGAAGACCCGGCGAAGTGTTTGTGAGTGTGAGTGTGGGCATGGTACTGTAGGAGTGTGTGATGTTGTCATCAGGAACAAATTAGCCTGGGCTTTGAGATGTGCGGTGGGTGGTATCGAAAAGCACATGCTGGTTTCAATAAGCATGGAAACGGCAAACTCATGGGGGGGAGGTCGGGGGCACACACACACACACGCACTGATACAAATATACACAAGCCTTTATCCCTGCTCTCACTGTATGCCATGTGTACTCGGCCATGTAGTCAAGTCCTGGCAATCATTCCTTAACAAGCTGGGACTTGTGTGTGTGTGTGTGTGGTATGCTAAACTATGGTATTCATGTGGGTCTCAGTTTCAGCTGAACAACAACAACATAAACCAAACCAATGACCCCCTTGATTGTGTGTTAGTGCGTAAGTGTGTGTGTTTGTGTGTGTGTTCCTTCTTGGTTCACCATTATTTACTGTTGCTCTCCTGAAAAAGCTGACATTTATTACAGGTGCCGGTGCAACAATCACTGCGATATAAAACTGTGTCTGATTACATCCTGAACCCCCTGCAGGACTGAAAATGAAAGAGAGAAACATACAGAGTGTGCGTTCTTGTCAAACAAACTATCCAAATGGAAAAAAACGTATATATGCAGTCACATTATATGTAGTTCTGCTTAAAACTACTGCTAGTTAGGAGATTTTCTTTCTTTCTTTTTTTTTTACCAAGTGTGATGTGGATTTTAAAACCACAGTAGGAATAAATATTTAATATGTCTCAGATCTTTGAGAAAAAAAAGGGGGAAAAAATGCGCCTATGTGCTGTGTGGAGAAAAATTTGTGTGTGTTTAAATTGGCCTCCTCTCTTGACTCGTGCGGCCTCTATACAACACAGGCCTATGGGTGAAGAATGACTTAATTGTTTTGACTTCAAAAATACAACAACAGGAACACATGAAGCCCAGAGCCAGGGATGCTCACATACTCTTGTATAAATTTAAAGTGGGCTTCAGTTAAAAAGAATAAAAGAGGCAAATTCTTCAGTACAAGCTTGATTTGCACTCTCAAGTTGAGGGAGGAAAGTAGTTCAGGTTCGCTTCTTCAGAATCAGCTGCAGTAGCAGATTTCATGGAGTATATTACTATAGAGATAAAAAATAATGACGTGAAAATGACTGAAACATTAACCTCACAGGTAGATGTTTGCAATTTCACGATGTTTCATCCTCAAAGGAAAAGCCACTGTTTAATTGTCTGTTTTACTGAAATGAATGTTTTTTCCCCCTGTTAAGTACAATATTTTCCTTTTTCTTTGAGAGTAATCCGTTTTACTTAAATCCACAAGATTAAGGACTGGCTATAATTCCAAATAAGAGGCTTCAGAAATCCACATAAGAGACTTCAGGGACTTAACGATCTCACCAGGGGATGGTCCTAAGCCCCGAACACAGAGGAAGTGGGTCTCTAAGACAGAGAGTGGGGGGGCTCCAGACATTGGAGGGATGTGACCTAGGAGTCACAAGCGATTCATGATTTGGATGGACTTCTGCGACAGATGTGTTGAAACCCCTCGCTTAGATTTCCTGAAAACATAAACAAGGGTTTTAAATGGTGGTTTTAAATAAATGTTTAGGGAGATTGAAAAGTAGACAGGAGCTTACTGTCAGATTTAATGGATAAAGATGTCATGCAGCAGCTTTGTTCCTGGTTATCGGGAAGTTTATTGATTAGTCTGCTGTTGATTTGACACATGCATTTACTGTATTTGTGCATGTGGTTTTAATTATTTTTAACAAAAGAAACAACATAAATCAAGACTAAAGCTGTCCCTGTGTCTACATTCCAAACCAGGGCTGGCCCAAGTCTCAAACTGAGCATTACATTATAGATATGGTAACCTTTAATCTATAGTTTCAAATCAATAGTCAAATGAAGACAAAATCGTGACAAAACATGAACAGATGACATTTAAGTGTATTAATTTGGGATTCCTTTAGAATCCACTTAGGTTGCTTATGCGTCAGGCTGCTCTTCAAACAAAAGAATAAGTCAGCCAGTACAGTTCTGTCTTTTAGGGCTGCCAAATGCCGCCCGGTTAGAAAAGCCTTATAATCTGTTGTTTTGTCCAACTGTCTATCCTGTCCAAACACGTACACTAACACATTTGAGTTATCATCTCTGCTATTCTGTAGAATGTCTTTCTTTTGTGGTTGAGATTAAAAAGAGAGCTCTTTGATTTGTGCAGTTTGTAACTCTGAACAATGTGACTGCCAAAACACTTTGTGACTTTACAACTTGTTGACTGTACATTTGCTGCACTTTGAGAAACTCATGCCAGATTCAGCCTGCAAAACATTTTGAAATACACAGCCACAGGCTTCAAACACACCATTTCGTGAATGTGGTTGTTTCATTTAAAAATAGCACTAATCTGTTGGAGATGACATGCTACATGAGTAGAATAGATAACAATGTTGCTGTCACTCATGATCCCTGAAGGCCTCTTGTCATAAACAATATGCATATGTCACATTTATGTCAACATGCTCTGCCCTTTGGAGCTCAAAGCAGTCAGTGGTTCACCACATTTAGGCTCCAAGTTGGAATATTATAGAAAAATCTTGAAGTTCCCAGGAGTTCATGACGTATGTGTAACTTATGGACATGAATTTGTTATGATGGCTGTGTTTTAAAAGAAGCACAAAAAGCTCAAGGCAACGTGTTTAATCATAGCATGTAGCACACTGTACAAGGCAGATATAGTACAAAACCTAATCTTTTCATGCATTGTGTTCTGTATTTACAGCTGTCTTGTTAATTCTGCAATATCCCAACCAATTTGTACATTTCAAGATTAATATTTTTTCTTGCCACGTTCCCCTTTTGATCACCGACTGTCCTGCTGCATACCTCTGATCTCAGAATTCTTCAAAAGGAACACAAGAGGAAAATCTGTTTCCTGCAGATACGTTTAGTAAAAATGTGTCATTATGAAGTGATGATCATTTGCAACAGACTGGATATAGTTATTAAAAAGAAGTGTAGTGATTGAATCTGCATTTGTTTTATGATGGGTCCTCTTTCCTCCCTACTGTTGGTCTCTGCATCGACACCTTGTAGAAGACACATCTAAGGAAAGGAAGCAAAGGTTTGAAGTTCACTTCTCTAATTGATATGACTTAGATGTACTTCTAAGAAGGGGGAAAGGAAGAGTTAGACAACATTAAAAAGCAGGCAAACAGAAGAAAACAGGATGAAACAAAGAAAAAAGAGAAATAAGAAAAAGGCTTAAATCTCATCTTTTTGTGCTTCGCATGACAGCTCTTTGAGGAAGACGAACAAGATAGCTGGGATCCACTGCAGTGGTGGTACTGATGTTGGCACACCATGAAACATTTAATTGCACCATCATTCAGCGGAGGAAGGAAAGGATGGCTTGTGCTGCTCCGTCTGCACGTCTTCTTGAGCCATGAAAGCCCATCAGTGATCCTGTTCAATGTTCCAAGTGGGCCGGGCCAGGCACTTTTTGAAATGGGTCATTAGCTTGCAATATTATTAGAAACACTTTGGGCTACCATCTCATATATCTGCAGTGCGATCACATGAGGAAATTTGTTCTAATGTAGGAAGCACAAGTGTGACTTGTGACTGTCTTGGAGGGTGTTGCTCTCTTCCTTCCTACCGCAGACGATCAAGTCACAGCTGACCTCACTTCATGCTCGACAAGCTTACACTTGTTTTCAAGACATAACAGAGTATTCTCTTATGACACATAGTTACATTTGCATGATGTGATGCTTGTAAAGTTTATTTATTTATCTCATGGTACTGCATAGGCAATACTTTAAGATATGAAGAAGGGCAAGGGCAAGGTCATATAGGTCAACAGGGCAGAATGAACATTCAAGTCCAATAAAATTGTATCGGTGAACAAAGTTTACGTATCAATTCATCTGCAGGTCTAAATTCATAGCAAGCATTTAATGTGCAAGATAGTAGGCCTTTTTAAATGACAGGCACGTGACATCACTGCATGTGGAAGTTGCCACAGCCATGCACCCCTGAGTGGCTGACATAAACATTCGGCATCAGCCATTGATGCTCTCACATGCGAATAAAAACATGCTAAACTGATAAAGAGCTGCTGTGCAATCGATTGCTGACTACAGAATAATTCAGGCATGTTTATACAGACCTACTAAGGGGCTGTGTAAAAGTAAAGGCCCTGAAAAACTAGTTTCTCAATTAGCTTCTTACTTTAAGCAATGGTCAATAGTCATTCAACATATTACCTTCAGTACTGACCTCTCTATATAGTAGTTTTCATTTGAATCGCCTTTACACTTAGGAAACAGTGTTACTGTTACTGCTAATGCAAACCCAACATTTTCTACTGCTGCTAGTTCAAGTTAAAAGCATTCAACTGGCAAAATATACTGTGGCTTTTATTGTGAAGCAATTAAAAGAAATACAATATATTTGTCACAGAGATAACTTTTGTTCCTACAAAACAAGAAAACATTTTCAGCATAAAGTGCTCATGATTTTGATCAAACTGACAAATCCAGCTTGAACACCGGACCTGGCGTCTGGTATGCCTTCAGTGTAACATTACTATCCAAATGTTTGGCTACATTTAACTCAAATGTGCCAATAACCAACATTTCTGGCCTCATTTCAACGTCTAGACATCATATAGGTCATGTAAAATGACTGACATTTTAGAATATTCACATTCTCTGCTCAGTGTCACACCTCTGCACATTCATACCAACCAAGTGGGCATAACTAGCCACTCAATGTTTGTAATGTGGCTCGTATCAATGACATCAAATCCTCTACTGACTTGAAGATATTGTTTTTGTGTAAAAAAGAATCTGCCCCTTTCTGCTCAGTAAGGATTCTAATAAAGTTGATCACGAATAAAAGAGTTTTTGTTCCTCAATTGATTTAAGATTAAAAAACAGGTATTTTCAAGAGAACAGAAAAAATCAATTCTATTCATAAAACACAATCTGTTTTTGCCCTTGTTCCAGCGTTACCCACCATTTAATCCATCAGCTGGTTATGATCTCACTCACACTCTGTTCCAAACGATCCATTTTCACTGTACTGTACTGTATGTGATACCTGATGAAATGCTGCACACACTTCATTAAAAAGAGAAATTCTTCCTTAAATATGTTTAGTGTTAAATATCATCAATCTGGGATGTTCACATTCCAGGAGCCATTTGGTGATGAAGTGCTGTAATTTTCTGTTTTTTGGGCACTTTCTTGGAGGCCAGGTAGTGACTTCTTACATTTCCCAAAATGCCAGAGAACATCCAGCTGTGACATACACATGTAGTGTAATTAATAGCAATAGCATTTTGTCTGTAACATTTTTCTTTCCAGAAGAAACCAAACACTTGAAACTCAATGTCTTTCAAGGATGCATTGCATTCTGGTCTATGGTGGTGGTGGATAAGCTAGTGTTTATGCATCTGAACATCAGTGCAAAATGGTGGCATCACAAAAAGTGACACACACACTGAAAATACCTCAGTGTAATGCAACACTGTCTACAACAAGCACAACAAAACAAACCCAGAAAATTCCAAAATATATTATCTGTGGACAGTTTTAACGTTTGCTTTGAGGGAGGATTTTTCCTTTCATACAGCAGTTTTTATCCTCCATACCTGAGAGACAGCTCTCAGAACAAAAGATTTAATACAGTACATCCCATGACTAAATACTTCTGATGTTCAGATGTAAAACTGGGTCACCGGCTTGCTGTCTACACTGTGTGCCAAGCGAACAACAGGATAGGGGTTCAGTGTCCAGGGCTTCATAGCAAGCTGCTCTGCTTGGCAGCCAGCATCACAAGACTGCCCCCGGGGTACAGCTCTGTAACAGAGTACAGTTCAGTCAAGAAGTGGGGGTGTACTGACAGACAAAGTCACCCCTCATAATGGCGCTTCATTCATTGTTGGGGCTCCTGAATACACTACACAACATGTGGACACTTGATATGTACTAATTTACTGCCTTGAGCACATGCCCTTTGGTTTTCTTATGTGCTTGGTTTCTTCTTTTCTTTTTGTCAACAGTTGTATTTGTGTCAAAGTGAACAGTTAAGTAGGTATATTGTGCCAGTTGTGGCTACTGAATACATAGAAACACCTTTGGCAGCCATTACCTTATCAGTTGACATTTTAACAAGACTTGCTATAACATTTTTCTTCTCTAACATGCTCAGTCTTCCATGTCACTTTACAAAGGCATGTGCATTTCATGCACGTCATCCTTCCATTGCCCCAGTGCATGCTGGGATAGGCTCCCCTTGCCCTCTTGACCCTGAAGAGTAAACATGAGAATAGAAAATGGAAGGATCGATGGATGTGCATTTAATTCTAAATTATGCTCCATCAATTTTACTGACCACAGGTGGACTCATGAATGATGGGGAGAATTTTAATGCAACTCATGTCAACTTGTCGTGTCTCTGCAGAGGTGCTGCTTGCTCACAGCGTCACTCCGCCGCTCCTGGAGAGCCGAGGATGCTAGATGAGAAACCCTGGTTGAGAACCACACGGTGAAACAAAACTTGACTTTTTGTTAAAAGTCTTAATCCGCTGGCTCGAAAGATCTAAGTCACCAAGGAGTGTTTCTTTGAAATGAATAATGGTAGTATTTAGCATTATACAATAGTTTTGTTATGAAATCTCAGCTTGAATTGCATTGTGGGGCACGTAGGACCCAGAGTCTGTGGAGCTTGACTCATGTTAAAGACTTCTTTGATTTTGACCATTCTCCCTTAAAAAAATAAAAATATGTCTTGTGAGTCCCGCAACTTCATAGAAGTGCAAAACTGAATCACTCGGGAAGCTCTTTAATTGTTTAACCTTTCATATTTCCTTTTCAGGTTTGGATAGTAAATCTAGCATTTCCAGTATCTCCTACTACTCAACTACATTTATCCAACTGTTATAGATACGTATTATCTTGCAGGCTATGATTTTACTTAAAATATATGATCATATGAGTCACTGTTATAGATTAACCTTCCCAACAGTAAGTACTTCTGAGGCAATACTTGTACAGTATGCTAAGTTCAAATTCTGAATACCTCTTCCACCCCTGAGGAAGAGTAGCTAATTTCAACTTTAGACCTACATCTTTTCACCTCTTGCATGGGCTGAACCCTTTTTGTCCTCCAGCAATTATATCCAATTGTTCTGTATATCTGCCACTCACTGTTCATTAAATGTCGGGAGGAATGAAAAGGCAGGCGAAAGAGGTGCAGCCTGAATATCTTAATGTGTGAGGCATTCATTGACTTCAGCTTACTACAGAGAACCTGGTGAAACTCTTGGATGGGTCGATATTGTTGTCCAGAAGAAATGTTCTGTTGTTGTGCTCTCAGATGTGAATTTTAATGACTTGTGGTTGAGGGATGTTAGACCGTTTAAAAAAATAATAACTTGGTGAGATGATATAGATTTTTTCAGACTGCTCTTAGCAAATAAAGGTAATATATCATGTGCAGGACAAATAAGACCAGTGGACACTCCGATAAGTCCATTTTGCCTGTTTCAATAGAAGCAACACAAATATTATTATAGCAATAATATGCTGTATTTTTTAATGTATCAAAAACCTTATTTGTAAATGTGCTGCTGTTTCTGAGTGCTCATGTGGAAGAAGACCTTATGGTTGAGTCTATGTAATTACATTTCAGGTCACATGATATGATTTGTGTCTTTCTGTGCTACAAAACAAACATAGGCAGTGCTAAGGATGAATTGTAAATAGTCCGTCACAGTTGGTTACTGGTGTACTGCTGGAGTTCAGGTCTGTGAGCCTGTGCGCTTTGTGTGCATGTGTGTATAAATAATGTATTTTATCTGTCACCATTGGTTACCTTTTCACTTTCAGGCTTATTATGAGTTCTACAATTGGCACCACTGTTCATGCTGCAACATGCAGTAGTTGCATTACATGTGATTACAGTAAGTAGATCAGTGTGTGAACGTCAGCGTTACTTTGCAGAAGCTGTCCCCTAAACATGAATATCCAGGCATTAGAGCTAGCTTTCCATAGCTTATGCTGAACAAGAGGTACTTAGCTCTAATGCACCACCATTTTTCATCATTATTGTGCAGATTTATGCAGCAAAGTGCACATCACCTACTCTATGAGGGGAACCTGAGATGTTATCATGTTATTGTTCTCGTAGGAAAGTGTCCGACAAAGACGCTGTATGGTATGCAGTACTGTGGTGACAAAGTGGCAATTGACAAACGTTTCAAAATGCATTATCCCTCAAGTAAATTATATTATAATAATAAAAGCTGTTTATATTATTTAAAAATATTAATAATTAATAATTCTTCTATTTAAAAAAAAGGTACAAAAGGTTTTTGACATGAACTTAACAGGCTGGGTCACCCTGGTCACACTGATACTTCAGTTTCCAAATCCTTGCTTAAATTTGAACAAGAATGAGATTGTATGTGTGCTGAGGCATAACATTAAATAATTTTGACTAATATATACTTCATTACCTTTTCTTTGAGTTGTGGTTGTTTACTTTTCTATTCAATAGTGGAGTTTTGTTGCAAGGTGAACACCTTGGTGAGCTTTAGTTCAAAAGTGAATCCATTTATTGAAAGTCATATCTTAAACCCCTAAAGTAAAGAATCTTTCTGAACACAGTCATGCATTTTGCTAATGTCTCACCTTCGGAGGCGTGTATTGCTTATGAGTCTCACAGGATCAAGCAGCAGAGGATAATTCATCTTCCCTGCTGTGTGTGTGTACGTGTGTGTGCTGGTCTGTTTGCTTCTGTGAGTTTGCATACCTTAAATGATGTGTGTCTGCATACAAATCTACAAACATTTATTTCTTCATGTTGGTGGGGTATTTGTGTGTCTGTGTGCGGGAGCGTTACAAACTGCGAGGTTACGCGTTGTTTCTTGCAAAGGAGCTTCAGATACATCAATTATGATAGGAAACGGAGGAATTAGAGAGGGTCCACTGTTTCCCCAGAGAGAAGGAGAAAATGAAAGTCATGCAGAAAAGCACGGCTGGTGAAAAACCCTGCAGCCATTGTTGAGTGATTAAAGACTAGGTTTGAGCCATCGTGGGGGGTTAAATTATTCACACAGCAGGAAAACAACTAAATGCTGTTTACACAAGTACATGCATGCACATATACATATGCACTGTGGAAGACTGATAACACATTAAAAGAGAATGTCATTATTTTGGGGAGTAGATGCAGCTCAGGGCAGTTGGCGTGTCAGTTAGCCGACGGTGCACTGCAGAGAGGCTACAGTATTGCACCGTGTATGTGTGTGT